>JAQJVL010001668.1:0-157396 GCA_035578905.1 Stictocephala bisonia | reverse complement strand
CAATATCCTTTTAGAGGAGAGCAGCAGTAAAATCGATATTTTTCAAAATTAATTTGCACAATTGTGTCCCAATATATTTTTGGTAACAGCTGCCAGACAGACGAAGTACACAGAAATAAAAATATAGTTAATTTACTGTACGTCACTAAGAATATTAATTATTCATTAGTAAGACGCCGGTCATCAAGATATGGGCAGATATGAGGGGCAAAGAGAGTGATGAACGAGTTTAGTCATTGTTACTAACTAAGGCCAACTGTGAGCTACTTATTTATATCCCAATAGCCAGGGAGACTAAGGGACTTACAGCTTTACGTGGAATCCGAACTACGTATTTTTGATCTGATTTTCAGCTAACTGACAAGCCTGACAGTTCTCTTCCCTACACAACATCTGAACTTGGATTACCACCCAATATGGACACTCCAGCCTTATCTAGTCGTGTCCACGTCGATGGTAACCATTGAGGGGACGTCGTGTTGGTATTAAGAGGGCCGAGCACAGAACCTATTACCTACAATCTCATCAACACTTTATCCCTTAGTAGGTGGCTTACAGCACTGTGCTACCAGTGCTGACCAATAATTTTAAACATTTTAATATTTCTCAAGATTTATTTAGTATTTTAATTTTGAAGGTTATCCTACCAATGAAAGTTTATCAATCCGCAAATTGATATGGTGTATTGCTAAATAAAATGGCACGAAGACACATCCATCCATTCAAAGAGAAAACCTATTCTACCTCACTAGAGAAGTTCACTGCAACCCTTTTAACAAAGTTAATATTAAGGTAGCGATAGTTGAATGTTGCAGAAGTATGTTGTATTCTATTGGAAATTATAATCCATTATTATAACAACAACAAAAGTCTATATTTATATATACTGTGTATATATTACATCATATTAAATAGGTTTTCATTGTTGCGTGAATTAAAGTAAGGTTCATTCACACTGAGCTAGGTACTAATTGAATGAAAAGTCAACTGTTAGCTCAGTTAGAGAGTTGAACCTTGGAACATGCAATCCACTGGTCGAAACCTTATCCACTGAACTACCAAGCAGGTAATAATGAGCCATAATAATGAGTTAGAAAGAACCAATTAACTAGTATTTAATTAATTAGGATCTATCAAACACGACGGTTGTTTACGTTCGATTCTCAACTACAATAACAATACAAGTGAATAACCAATATAATACAATACAATATAATACAAGTGAAAAACCAAATAATTAATAAAAATAAAAAGTTCACCACCGGTCCTACCTAAAGTAATCACAGGTACTACCCATATTAACCACTGTTAAAATAATTACAGGTCCTAAGTTGACCACAGGGTCTACTGAAGATAATCACAGGTGACTTCCCAAGTCCTGTCCACCACAGATCCTATCCTACCCAAAAAAAATCACAATTACTATCTAAGTTGACCATGGGTGCTACCAATAACAAGACCCACTCATACGCGTACAGAGATATTGACCCACCCGCCCGCCCATACAAGTACAGTAAGTAGTACTTTAAGAGTATGCCCGCTACTACTCACTACGACTCACACGCCCCTACACGTACAGTGGTACTGACCCACCCACCCTCTCCTACACGTACAGTGGTACTGACCCACCCACCCGTCCCTACACCTACACTGGTACTGATCCACCCACCCGTCCCTACATGTACAGTGGTACTGAACCACCCACCCTCTCCTATACGTACAGTGGTACTGTAACCTCAACGCATTCTACCCCCAGCCAATACTGCAGTCACAACTCACAAGGTAGGACTAGGGAGGAATTATCTCCACTCTTCCTGGATTGTTGTTTTGAGTCTACAAGATCGGCTGCCTATGGTTTTCGTTGTCGTGCAGGTCTCCCTATTCCTAAACACAATACATAATTATTCCAGAAACACATTCATTACTCCTGTATCAAGTTGTTTAATGCCTTACCTAATCACCTCAAAGAAGTAAAGTCCGAAAGTAAATTTAGGAGGTCTGTTAAAGCATACTTGTCAAGTAAAGCCTACTACAGTGTTCATAGCTACTTAAATGATAAGCAGTAATATTAATAGTTTAATTGGTTAGTTTTCTAAAACTAGTATATAGTTTTTAAACTACAAGTTGTAATTATAATTTTATTGTAATAACCCATGCCAATGCTTACTTTTGGTCTAAAGGCAATAGAGGAATTATTGATATTCATATTCAAAAATCGTTTCCGAAACATGATTGTTAATTTTATGACATCCCTCATAGCCTGCATGCTTATTTAGTTGATTAAGAAGATATTTTTATTTAGTTGTATTTATATGTGCATTAGTCACAATAAACATTGCTATTTATGATAAACATTTTCTTTAATGCCAAAATATTTGGAACGAACTAATTTAAAAAGTCATAACTCTATTTATTGTTAGTTTATTCACTTAAAAAATCATTTCTTCAATTTATTTATGCTAAGGAATATGTGTTCCACCCATCAAGATGTAGAAAATTAGTGAGTGTATATAATACAAGCTAAGACTGACTACTTCTTGGAAAAGTTCATCAATCAATAATCCAATGGCAAATGAACAGCCGGTGGTAATCTGTTGACACCTTTAAACGTTTGTTTTGACTGTTATTGGAGTGGTGCTAACCTTAAGCTAACGAAGCTTGCCTACTATCAACGCTATTATTCAATAAATAACCATATGAAATGTAATTTATACCACATAATTATGCATAAATGAGTTCGTTTATTTATCCATATATTATGATTTTTAAATACGTTAAAGTGTAATTTTTGTAAATGAACTTTAGTATATTGTATACCTAATTTGTTTTAGTTATTGTATTAGATAATTTTTCATGTAACTTTCTCACATAAAATAATTTTGCCAACTAAGAGACTAAGACTAAGCATAAAAAACTTTATATTCGCCTTATTATTTTTCATAACATAAAAAGATGACATTTTAAAAAAAATACAAATAAATTTCGCCATAATGTAGAGGGTAGTAAAAACTATAAATAGGTTAAAGCTAAATATCCCAACTCACTAAACAAAAAAGGTATAGGCTTCCATCTCAATGAACCAATATTGAAAAAAACTGATTAAATTAAATACAGTGTCAACAGTTTTGGATTTTTATGTTTTTGTATAAAAAATAATAGTACAATAACACGTATGTATTATTCCACTTTACTACCAATGAATATAGAAAACAATTTATGTCTATGAGACAAATAGCACGAAGTTTAGTAAAAAAAAACGTGATAAAAGTATTGTATAGTCCTAAACCGCTCGTAGTTGATTAGCAGAATCACAAACAACATAGTTATACCTAAAGGTGGGGTCCTCTGTAGTTGTAATAATCGATTAGGAGGAGGTCTTTTAAATGACGATCTTAACCTAAAAAGACTAATTCTTCTACTCTAGCAATCTACTTATTGTATAAAAAAACGTCAATTAATAGCTACCAACCATATCCTTTTCTTGCTGAAACTTTATTTTAGACATAGTTTATTGGAGTTTTTAAATTTTTTTCTGGTTTGGTGGCTAGCTTTGACAGCCATTCAGTATACATACAGAAACCAGAGCGGGAACACAACTCACACTGTTAGCACATATACACCATCTCAGTGTATATTGAATTGGACCGATATCCTAATATGGACCCATATCTTAAGATGCACTGGTCCCTTAATTTGGACCAATATCGTAATTTGGGTTTTAAGGCTTATTATCGAACCTACATAAAAAAACATTTATAACATATTTCAACTTTTGGAGTGTGGTTTAAAAACATACATGAAGCATAACATGAATGTAATAAAAGGTACATTCTTTCATATTAAAACATAAAATTATGTGTATACCCTAAAGTCACAGATGGGGGTTGAGGTAGTATAAATTATTTCGTCTTTAGAAATACTGTATTAGTTTACTTCACACATAAAAGTATTATCTAATTAATATTTGTAAAACTAAAGTTGACATACTTTTCTTAAAAGTATCCTTTAGTTTGAAATAGGAAACTGTTAAAGCAATGATTTTTAAAAATACATATGCTATAAGTACAGTATAGTGCTTATATTTCAGGACAAATGGAGTTTTATTTCTATAAGTCTCTTGTGCCCTATTTCAAGGACATTTTGTATCATAACTTTTCAAACTCCTCTTCTGTCTATAAGTATAAAATAACTGGCTCTTAGAGATTTAGTTAACGCAGTGTTTAGATGACTTAAGGCTCTGTAACAATTTATACATCATTTTAATTATTAGTTTTGCTAATGATTGTTATCAATTTTGGAGAAAGCCTAAAACAACTATTTAAAAACATATTTAATGACCTATGTATTTTATCAGTACTATTCAAATGAAACATAAAAACTTATTTATGTTTCATTTTATTATTCAATTTATTAATAGACTATGATAATAACTACATATATACTACTTGTTTGTAAATTTTTTAACCAATTATATACTAGATATACTTTATTTAGCTGTTAAAAAACCAAATTTCCCTCACCACCTCTAACCTACCAATATCATGAAATATTCCATTAGTAATAAACTTGCTTTCATATCACTATTCACTGGTAAATCTACAAAGTTTGAGAGTTAATTACAACCAAAACTCTCTTAGTTCCTGCCGTAACTATAAATAGTTAAAATGTCGTCACCAGTGGCGCATTGCTGTAACCCGCCTACTTGGGGACAACGTTTTGAGGAGATTGTATGCGATAGATTCTTTGCTCAGTTCTCTTAATACCGACACGGCGCCGCTAAATAGTTGTCATCGACGTGTACACTACTAGAGAAGTCTGGGTGTCCATGTTGGATGGTAGTCAAGGTTCAGATGTTGTGTAGGGAAGAGAACTGTGCGTCAGAATTGTCAGTTAGCTGAGAATCAGACCAACACTACGTGGTTCGGATTCCACGTAGCTGTAGGTCCCATAGTCGCCCTGAGCTAAGTCGGACTCAGATAGTAACAATGACTACACTCGTCACACTCATTCACCCCTAATATTCATGCATATCTATACGATAGGTGTCTTAGAAATTAATAATGAATGTTTAACTCCAAGCGAATACGTATTTTTTAATATTTTTTAACCTATATATATAAAGAGCGTGTACAATGTATTTTTAGCACAAAATTACCTGTTTCCACATCGTTAACTGTAACCATTATGTGTTCGTGACCAGAACAACTAAGGTACACAATGTTTGTACGGGTATAATCTTGATGTTTGGCCAAACAAAGCCTAGAGTTCCACTCGTTCGGACTTTATTTTGTAGCCTCATGGAAGAGATGTTAAGATGTATGTTATTTACCTAATTAGTCGGTTGTTTTTTTGTTACAGTAAGAAGAACCAATTAGAAAATCGCGTCTCATAATACTAACCTCTTCACTAGTGTATCGATCCACGTTCTAAATTGGCCCTATGTTTTGATATAAGATTAAATGTTTAAACAATTATATAATTCCTTATGCATCCAAAATTGTAATCTAATATGGGTATTGTTTACGAGCAACTGAACTGGTAAGAACACTTAGAAACATAAAAGTTAAAACTTAATTGGTACTTTATATAGGTTTGTTAATTGTAGGACCTAAATTACCTTTCTAGATAATTGTACTAGGCTTTATTCCAGTAAGATGAAAAACGCTTCTTGTTATACTTGATCCAAATCAAAAATAACTGGATTCTCTTAAAAAAAACACCTCATCCCGTCCTCGTCATGAACACATGTATAAATCTGTTTTGGGCACCCAAAAGCACTTTCAATAATTTTCCTTGAGTATCTATGCGTTGTTAAATAAATTTGCAAGTTTTATTGTTCCTTATAGGAAGATTTTCATAAGTAATTCATCATTAATAAAGTAATTAACATATAATTAGCTTCTTCTAGAAGTCGTAATTAATGTCTTCATTTCAAAGAAGGAATCGTTTGCAAGAAGTGATTTAGACATATTTTACTATTTACTTTGATTTGGAGAATTCAAATAGCACTGTTAGTATTCCATTATATGACACAAATTCGGGGACATTTATTTATTAAAAAATGTGATTCTTTAATTAATTTGGTACATTGAAATATTAACAAAACAAACGAGATGAATGCTAAGAACTTTAATTTTTGGTCACAGTTTATGGCAATAAGGGTTTTGAAGTTATACTTCTTTGCGCCCGTTAGACACTTTGGGATGGGATGTTGGTCGAGAAACCGCGTCACGCTGAAAAGTAAGAACAAATTTTTAAGAACTATCGATTAATCGATTGTTAATCGAAGAAATTACTGATAATGATAATATAGGTGTATAATATAATAATGAAGTCACGTATAATATATTGAAGATAAATATATTGAATAATATTGAAAAATGTCTTATATTTCATTTATATATCCTGTCTGTTTGTGTGCGTGAGTGGGTGTATGAGAATGGCCAAAGAAGTATAACTTCCACCGTGTGGTCCGACACACACCCAATTTTTTTTCTTAAATGTATTTAGTTTTTTAAAATTTTTTCTTTCTCATATAACTCAGTAATCATCAATTACTTACGCATAGATTAACTGATAAAAAATGATTATTAATTGGGTGATATTAATAGCCTTAATAGAAACTATTAACCAAGCCTTGTTAACCAAGTATTAACCAAGTTGCTTGTAATTGGTATAAGTAATTCTGAAAGCCTCCTTCGAATACCACATGGAATATGTTTCCTACACTAAGTAAATTCGTTTGATATTTTAAAACAGAACCAGATAAATTTAATTAGTTGTTTTGAAAATGGCATTACTTATAATTTAGTCTAAAATGATTTAAGACTAACTTCAGGTTCTTTGATGGTAAATATATTGTATTTTTTTATTTTTTCAAAGGTACATAAATACAATACATATTATGAACTCAAGATACCATCTTGAATAGTTTATGACTAACTCCCCTTTCAAAAAAAGTACTCTTATGCAACCTTTTAGCCAACTATCAAATTATTAAAACTTTGAACTATTTTTGATATTTAAAAGTGGATACACCCGTTGATGACAGAGTATGAACTGTAACGCCCAAAAATTGCAAAATAGGAAGGATAAGCACTGCCAGTCAAAGACGGCCTGAAAGTATAAGACTGAAGCTAAAGATGAGGCACAGATGCAAGAAACAGCCCTTGAAGACGAAAATGTTACTATAGCTGCTGTGTATACTTACGGCAAATAACAAATTATTTTTTATGAAAATCAATTATAATTCCTCATGTTGTTTTGAAAAAAGAAAAATAAAACAAGTCAGATTGACAAAATATTGTTTTCTTCTTTTCTTATGATAAAGCTTTCATTTAATGTTTAGTTTATATTACTACGAAAAGAAAATAACTCAAACATATACTTTGAGTGTTGTGAAAATAAAACATATTCAATTATTTTCAACGTCTTGTTATATTGAAAATTGGGGAACATAATTTCGTTTATTGATTTTTGTTATTTTTGTGGTGTGATAAATTTAAAATAAAATACTAAAATACAAATAAAATTTTAAGACTTTGTTATTACTTTTGTTCATGTTAATATACTTCGATTTCCTTTGAGCAGTCAAAGTTGTGTTTGACAAAGAATATGTGACAATAATAACCTAAATGAAAAAACAGTTTGATATGAAGTCAAAATATAAATAGTACAAGTTGTAGGTATTGCCTATATAAAATATAAAAAAATCACTCTATTAAAACATTAAATACTTCAGGCACACATCTTACGTTAAACTGAAGATAATCCAGAATTAAATAGTCTAATTATTTCTTTAAAACTCCGAGAAAGTCACTTCCTGGTGGAGGTCCCATTAAACTTATTTTCTCCCCAAGTTGGACGTTAATCAACTTGTAGATCACGCAAAGCCTGAGAGATTGAGTACGATGAGCGCCTTATCAGGACCGGGAACGCGACTGAACTATCCCGTTCCTGCTCCTACAGCGCCTGTCGTCCACCCGCCGCCACCCCTTAAGACCCACCCACTTACTGTCAGCCCACCCACATACGATCATGAGAAACATGAAAGTATAACAATATTAAAATGACAACTATTATTTGTTTTGTTTGTTTTTGTGTGTGTAATAATAATGTAATACTTCCAGAGCAATAAAAATTAATTGTTAAACATTTAAACAAACTACAAGGGTTTAAAGATTAATATAAATAATCTTTAACTAAAATGGTTACATAATTGAGTTGATTACATAATAGATGTAAAAGAGTTTTCATGTAGAAATGAAATGTACCCAATAGGTTATAATTATTTAATAAAACTCCTAGACCTATTAGGTTATTAGGGAGAAGTTACCGGGTTTTTAATATGTAAATGCCAATATTCAGCCATACAAATTTCCAGAATAAAAGGATTTTTATCTAGAATTATTTTCAAAATTGATGTTATTTATCTACAAATCAAAATGTAATGCACTTGTCACATTCAGAGATATATTTAAATAAAATTATTATGGATGTAAGTTTATTTGAAAAATGATAAATTTTAATTATATTTATTAATTGAAAGTAAGTTTTAGCTTTGGTTAGAGATGGTACAGGTTCCAATCCTGGCCTTGACTAGTTTTTTTTCTTTTTTTTTTTCAATAATATTAGACCTTGTGAACGCATTGCCTTAAATAAATAAATATATTTTGTATGATAATAAAATAATTTAATTCTTTCAAGTAAAAAGTCTCAGTTAATTTAACTATTCCTTAAAATCATAACTATCGTAATAATAAAACAAACATACAGGCTGTTAGATAACTTAATTGAATAATTTATAATTACAAATACGAATTAGTCCAATTCACGTAAATTTGTCAGTCGTATATTTTTATATATTTTCACACCATGACACATAATTAATTTCATAATGTTACGTGAAAAATAAATTTGAAGCTATCATTGGCTCCAAAAACATTCTTTTGTATGTCTTAAAGCCCCGATTGTACGATGGTTTATTTGGAAAATTCTTAATTTTTTCAACATTTATATTTTTTAATAATATTAACAAAGGAAAATCATCAGTTGACACCCAAAAGTATTATTTGTATTTTGTTTTATTATATTATGAAAACAAAGCAATTTTTTACAATAATAAACAAAACATATTCCAAAAATATGGAGATGAATTTTAGTAAACCATTTTTTACCATCATCAGCCAGATGGATTCAAAAAGAAAGACATACTCCTTCTTTTACGATGATCCCTCTAATCAGATCCTTGGAATCATAAACTTGCTTCATCGAAACGATCACCATAATATTTTTACTCATTTTACTTATACGAACACTTGTTTTGTACTTCTACCCACACGTAATATGCTAATTAAAAAATTGGTTAAACTAACTACAAAATAAAATATTTGACCCTAATTTTTAAGTAAGTTAATACACTGAATATACTTCATACATCCGAAGTATCATTTATATGCAAGCAAAATCATATTAGATTTCACTCCGAAACTTCAAAATCCATTTGTAAAACATTATATTAAATAAGCATTAACGGTTAAACTAAATTAATTAGATGTTTATTTGCCATTAGTGTTTGGGATTATTGAGAAAAATCACATTAAAAGTAATTTTCCCCAGATGAAACTGTTAATATTATCATACTATCAATTACTCAACAAATTAAATTCAATGTCGTACAGCCGTAAAATTGAAAATATATTACTTTGCTGGTTCCTTTTTTACTTGCAGCAAGTTTATAACCATTTAATAGTATATTTCATAACAAGAGTGGAATGTGGGGTTTTGCATGTTCGAGACCATATGTTTGAAGTGTGAGACTTGTCGAGCACTTCAAATGGTCGAGAACATACAAAACATTTTCACTCGAGTTTTGAACGATACTTTTCACTACACTACGGAATAAAAACAGGTGTTGTTGACTGTGGAAAACTTTTGGTTGTAAACAATGTTACTTTCGGTAGTAAACAATAGACAGCTGTTGAAAATATGATGTTTCGCAGGTTGTAAACACATAACGAAAACAGCTGATCTCATAGTATTGTAGTGATAAATCATTTAAGTATGTAGAAGAAACTAACATGTTACCTTATTTTCATAGATATGTACATATAGACTGTGTTCGATAGTATATTTATTCCATCATTCATTAAAGTCAAATTTATTAAGTTTTTCCTATGTAGAATTGTAATTCGGTCTTTATTTTTAAATAAAAAGCTCAAAATATCACACTACAGTTTATTATAAATAAGAAAACCTAACAAACTATCTCGTCTTTTATGAAAATGTTATTATCTCCCTAGTGGCAATATTGTGATTGGGCCTGAATATTTACTCGAATTGCACTATTACTCTCATCTTTGGTAAGATAATTGTATAATGAAACAAGAAGACTTTCCGCTAACATGGATCTAGTGAGGCCGGTTTCCCTGCCCTATGAAATTAGTTCTTGTAGGCTATTGTCTTCACAGGTAGCGCCAGTTCTGTCCCTCTTCATATCTCTTCAGCTGAGCTAATAGTAGGCTACGTCAAACAGTCGCCAGAGCACTTATATGAAATCGTCCACTGTTATTTAGCAGCACAGGCGCACATCTACAGTAGATTCAGACTTTATCTATAGTCAATGGCAATCTTTAAGACACGTGACAGCTGACCAAGCTATATTTTACTTTCTGCTATATGTATTAGCATAAAGAAATTATTGTTATCGTTCAAAACCAATTTTTTACAAGTTGGTCTAAAAATCCATTTTAAAGCCCTCTGAACCCAAAAAGTGTGTTTTTTTTTTTTTTTTTTTTTAAGAAAATGTTGATGAGTGTCGGTCTGTCTGTATGTGAAGACCAAACGGAGACCAAACGGATGGACACATTTTTATGAAATTTCGTATATAGGTGTATTTAGCCAATCATTCCAGACCACTTTTAAATTTTTTTTGAAATGTTAATGTTTTGTATACATGAGCTAAAAACATACAAAAATGGAATTTTCTCAAAAATAGCTCTAATTATTTTGAATAATTATTTAAAATACAGCTTAAAATATTTCAATAACAACTGCATATTTGATTAGTTTTTGAATTATGAGAAAAAAGTATTTGGGAATCAAGCTGGTTATTTATTTATTGTTTTTATTTTTTAGTGTTTAATATGGAGGAAAGTTTGTGCCAATTCTTTGTAACCAATTATTTGATAAGTAAAAATCACAATGCACGCCGCATTTAGCGGCTGTTTTAGTATCTTATTCCAAAACACGTGAATGTCTCACAACAAAATTGTAATTATAGATATTTTCACTTAAGATGGACGTCGAGTTGTCAATGCATAGGATAAAGTCTGCGTCAACAATAATAATCATGTTTTAGTTATGCGGCTGAGCTTGCTAATATTAGCCTAATGTAATGTAGTTAGTCAGTAATTCAGACCGTAAACATAATATTATTATCTTGAATAAATTAATATGTATATTTCCTAGTGAAATTTAAATTGTAAATTTCCTAACGACTTAATAAAAATGTTATATTTTAGTTCTTGTATTTTTGCCTTTGAAAATGAGTGAAAAGTACTTTTTTTTAAATGCCTCAAGAAAGTGCATTATAAATTTGATGGCAAACGTGTATCATAATATATTACGCACTATAAAATCGCAAACACGTTAGTCTCCTTATCTGAACAATGATTATCTCCATCTTTGAATTATAAAAAAGAAAACGAATTTATTTAAAGAATAAATCAACTTTATTTTAAATATAAATTTGTATACATTTGTTATTTGAGGATGCAAGAGACAGTAAAACAGACAATAAGGAGAATCAAGTAAAAGTTTTAAGGGCATTCGAAATAACTTGCGCCAACTTTACCTGATTCACGGTGCTTGTTGTACAAATTTTATGAAGTTGGGTTAATAATGGTGCAGACTTGTTGTGGTTCAAAATAAAAACTACTTCTGGATCCAAGTAAAACTTGTTTCAGGACTGATGACGTGATATAATTTTAAATTCCGGGAAACAGTTTGCAGCATACATTTTTGCAAAATATGTGCAATTTAAATATTCAGTTAGATGGTTTTGAGTGTAATAAATAAATAAACTTCAATTCTAATTCATTCATTATTTACTTATTAATTAATTCAATTCATTATTTACTAATTCCACGTTAAGTTTTAGAGTGTTTAATATTGAATGTAATTTTCAACAAATGCTTTATCTCAACATCTAACTTTATTTTGCAAAATGTTAACTTGATCAATTTTTTAGTATTTTTGGCATTTGAAAAATATTTGTTTAAATATTAGAATGATTGATTTGGAATGACATTTTTTATTGGTACTCCAAAGGGAAATCAAATTGGCTTGTGGGTCAGTGGCTAAGGTTTCGGACTACGGAGGGTTCAAGGTTTGAGTCCTCAACTGAGCTAACAGTCATTTGCACGTTGAATAAAGTTCACTCAAAGGCCATGAGGCCCATGTAAATTGACGATAGAATTTTTAATTTTAAAAGACATGAATATAAAAAGTTTATCTAGTTTGGAATATCAATTGTTAGTTTAAAATATAACTAACCTGACACGATGTCTGCTCAATTCCATGTCTGGGGTGTCCATGTTGGGTGGTAGTGAGAGTCCGGATGTTGTGTAGGGAAGAGAACCGTGTATCACGCTTGTCATTTAGTTTAAAATCAGACCAACACTACTTAGCTCGGAATTCACGTAAATCTTTAGGTTCCTTAGTTGCCCTGGCTATTGGGATATAAATAAATGGGTCCTCTCTGAGCTAATCCAAACTCAGATAGTAACAAGACTATACAATTGATCCATACTCACCCTACACTCAAGCAATTATTCATATTTGCCTTAAAATACACACAAGCTGTGTCAGCATCTCAAATCTAAATAATAATAATGTATGGATAATATCTTGCTTGTACGACTGTAGGCCTATATAGTTATTGTCTAAAAAAAAAGCCGCTACACGCTTGATATTCTATTACTAACACCGTTATAATACGGTATATACAGTTGCAGATTTAAAAAAACATTATTTTCCATTATATAAAAGTGTTGCATAGCCATCAGCCAATATTTACTAAATCTGCTTACAAATGCTAAAATTCTCCATCAATCAAATGACAAATCATTTAACTAACAGAATGTTTATTATATGAAGTGCAAAGCATGATTTAAACATCTGTCACATTGTTAGGGACATGATCTACTACAGTTTAAAAAAAATATTTTTCAAAGGCTGAAATGCTTATTTCCAACTTAAGGCTGTTTGGTCAAAAACATTTTTTTTATTTTTTCAATTATTACAATGTCTTTATGTCAGCTATTAAACACCTAACAAGTATTTCTTTCAATAAAATGATGTTTATCGTTATAAATACATCACCTCAAAGATGCAAATTTGGGCTTTCTTGGTACATACAGCATTAAGAAACTATCTTTCTGATTATTCCCAAATTTTAAAAACAGACCCTCACAAGACTGGCCTTGTTCATCAGTTATTTTAAGTTAAGTAATTTTACTGCAAATAAGCAAATTTGATTTTAAATCATTAATGTTATATGCTTGTTTCTATTTTATTATGACGAGAAATACAGTGTCGTGTTTATGAATTGTATGATTTTTAATATCACACTTTTTACAAATTTGATTAACTTTATATACTCAACTTGTGGTTGTACTTTTACCCGTATGTTATGTTACAACCCAATCGCTACGCTCACATACAGCGAGACACAGCACCCGCACCCGCAGGATCGTGCTTCAGTCAGGGGTGTCCATGTTGGGTGGTAATCATTGTGCGGATGTTGTGTGGGGGAGATAACTGAGTATCAGTATCGTCAATTTTCTGAAAATCAGACCAGCACTACGTGGTTCGGATTCCACGTAAAGCTGTAGGTCCCTTAGTTGCCCTGGCTGTTGGGCTATTAATAAATTGCCCTTTCTGAGGAACAGTTAAACTCAGTCAGTAACCAGACTACACTCAACCACACACACATCCTACACTCATATAACCATTCATATTCGCCTTAAAATACCAACAACGTTGTGTCGGCGTCTCATATGTAAGAATGTAAGAACGACTGCCTGCAATTATACCCCATCCATTCCAGGGGGAGGGGGGGGGTCGGCATTTGTGTCTGAGTACCTCGTGGTCATCCGTACAGCTAGCGCACGTAGTGGATTTCATTTGTCCCTAATTCCGGCCAAACCGGCTTAGGAAACACCAGGAGAAAATTTAACAGCTGTATTTTATTTAAGAGCAAGTGATTTAAAAAAGAGTATTTTGGTGTATGAAGACGGGAAGATTGGTTTTATTGCGTTTTAGCTGAAGTTTTAACTTTGGAAATAAATATTTCTCTTTCTTTAAAAAAGAGTGATACATTTCTTCAATGAGTAAGAAAGTAAGAAAAATATCCCATACATTCAAAGTAGGGTAAAAACTTCATATTTACGGAATACAAATTTGTTTATTTATATTGTAGTCTTGTTTTAAAGTTATTTTAGGTTTTGGTTTAAAATATGTTCTAAAACTATGTTCATAGAATTCTATTAAAATAAATTAACTGTAATGGCAAAATTCAAAAGAACTATACCATAAATGAGGAAGCTAATGACAATTTAGAATAACATGAAATATTTTTGGCCATTATATTTCTTTTTTTACAATCAGAATCCACTAGAGAGTTTAAACTTTATTTTATACGAAAATGACAAATTAAATAAAGTTTAATAAATAATGAACTGTTCTATTTATTACTATTCTAAAACATAAAATTTAAATATAACAAAGACGTTAAAAATGAACATAAATATTTTTATTTTATGATTGGATGATGTCAATACATTCTTTCCATTTTTTTTTTTCTTTAATACTGTATAATGTTTTTTATTAAAATATCGATCATTAAGGTATGGGCGAATATGGATTTCGATTCAGTGTGGATGAGCTGATGTAGTCATTGTCACAAACTAAGAAGGTGTCCTTATGACAGTCCTGTGACAAATAAACAGCAGGTGGATATCAGCTGATCGTATCAATAACAGATAAATAAAATGGTTCCAAAGAATTGGCACGAACTTACCCTCATTCTAAACACACAAAAAATAAAAACTTTGAAAATACCAGTTTGATCCCCAAATATGTTTTTTGCCATAATGCAATAACTATTTAAGTTAGACATATGCCATTTTTACTAAAATACTTTAAATTGTAATTTACATCTTCTATGAAAATGTAATTAAAATCGTTAGAGCCGTTTTTGATAGATAATTCCATTTTTCTATGTTTTTTGTCCATAAATATAAAAAAAACTAAAATTTCGAAAAAGTAAAAATAATGGTCTGGAGATATTGGTTAAATACACCTACATACCAAATTTCATAAAAATGTATACATCCGTTTGGTCTCCAATGAACTGCACATACTCACAGAGACAAAATCTTTTTTCGAAAAACACTTTTTTTGCATTCAGGGAACCCTAAAATGGATTTTTAGACCAACTTGTAAAAAGATTTTTTTTAGGATCACAATACTTTCTCTATGCGTAAGGGAGAAAGTAAAAATTCAATAAGTTTTTACCCTACAGTCAATTGTTAACGATAACCATTTTTATCGTTTTTTTATAAAGACTCGTAATTTATAAAGAGTGAGTCATGATTAAAAGGATCGTATCGGAATAAGTGACGAAGACAGCTCATAACTTGTCAGCAATGTAACTTGACAATTGGAAATTATAAGAAGAGAGTGCTTGTTGTCTACCGGTCTCATTAAACTCCCTTCAGGAACCCGAGATACAGCTTGACGGCAAGATAACTTGTTGCTCTACAACTATGAAGAAAATGTTCAAGTGTTATGACGTAATGATGTTATAACATAAATAACACATTAACCAACAGTAAAAGAAATCTTGACTTTAATTTTTCAGATTTATTTTAGAATTATTAATTTATAATTTTTATTATTAGTAAAAAATAGGAAAGCTTGATCGCAATATGGTTATACATTTTTCATAAACAATTATCTATCAAATACAAAACAATTAACTTTCAATTTAATGTAAATAAAAATTATGTATCTTGAGTTTTCGAAGTATAATACAATCTGCAAATTTAAGTACGACTCTTTTTCAAATCACGAGCTGGTAGCCGAGTGGTCAAAAAGGTCAGGACTTTGAGTCTGGGTGAAAGATAGGGTAGATTCTAATCCAGCCTAGACTGGGAGATTTATCAGTTCACCTCCTACTGTACGACCATCTGAATAAAGTTGCTCTCATAGATCGATAGTCTATGGGGAATGGGCAGATTAAAGTTAAAATGAAATGAAAATTTCTCCTTAAAAGCACCTTACTGAAATAATTATATGAAATAGGTCGTGAAGATATATATTTTTCCTTATCGTAGGGAGAAATTTATATCAGTTGTAACAAATTATGTTATATTGACTAATTTATGTTCATAATCTCACAAAGATGAATCGTAAATGAACCATTATTTCATACTACTTAAAAGTATTTAATTTAATAAACGCAACATATTTTCTTATTAAAAATACTAAAAAAATCTTAGATTTTAGGCTAAAGGCTGTTAATTCGAAACACAATTTCGATTTTTTCAATTTAAACTCCTTCATATCAGCTATTAAACACCTCCCAAGTAGTTCTTTCGTTAAAATTACATTTATAGTTATAAATGCATCACTTCAAAGATGCGAATTTGGGCTTTCTTAGTACATGCAAAGTTGAGAAACCATTTTCCAGATTATTCTCAAATTTTTAAAACAGACCCTCATATGACTGGTCTTGTTCAAAGTCGTGTAGAGAGTCCTTCAGGGAGCTCGATAACTTAACGCTGCCTTGCATGTATATACTTGAGACTGTGATATTTTGTCGCTTCAAGTGTGTTCTTACACGGGCAATGACATTCGCAAACTACCCCATAAGAGACCGGGAAAACTATAGAGTTGCCCAAAATAGGCTTCAAACGTACAACCATCTGCCATCATAGATGGGGGTGCATTTTCTAAAAAGACTTCCGAACTCTATTAAATCCATAAAACAACCAAAATTAATGAAGTCTAAATCGAGGGAGTATCTTGTTTCGAAGTGTTTTTACAGTGTGGGTGAGTTTGTGGAACATTCTAAAGAATTTCCATTCTATTCATTCCAACTTCTCGTATATCAATGTCATCTATCAAAATAAAATTAATCTTTTATAATATTATTTAACATTAGAATAAATTAAATAATTATGACGCATGTAATACAAACAATGTTTTTCAAAAATAATAAAGATTATGTACCGTATGATGTGTTATTTTTAATTACGTAATTTTACTACAAATCAGCAAATCAGATTTTAAATAGTTAATGTTATATGATTGTTTATATTTTATTACGACGATATAGTGTTTGTCATCATATGATTTTTAATATCACACAATTTACTAAATTGATTAACTTTATATAATCAACTTTTGGCTGTACTTTTACTCGTATGTTATATGCAATCCAATCGCTTCGCACACTTACAGCGAGACACAGCACCCACACCCACAGTATCGTGCTTCAACGACTGCCTGCAATTATTTAGACGGGAAGGGGGAGGGGTCGAGTGTCTGTGTCTCGCGGTCAGACGTACAACGAGCGCTGCGAGAGGAATTCAGCTGTCCCTAATGCCGGCCGAACCACCTTAAACGGCCGATGTCATAACTAGATTATACACTTTTCGGTGACAACGGCATCAAGGTGATATATATACTATTCACAAGAAAACTAGACATTTCACCCATTCTGTAATGTGGCATCTTCAGTGGTATCACTGAAATCTACCACTGATAATGGTTGAAATGTCTAGTTATCCTGTAAATAGTGTAGATAACACCTTGACGCTGTCGGAATCCAAAAACGAAATTCTAGTTAGTCAAAAATGTGTTTCATTCATTAATATTCAGTCGTAGATCGTATAGATATGAGTAAATATGACGGTTGGTGAATGATTGTGATAAGTGAAGATGAACGAGTGTAGTCATTGTTACTGCTAGGGCAGACTGCTCTTTAAAAATATCCATTTATTACTAGGCCAATTACTAAGGGAACTAAGGGAATATATTTACGTGGAATCCGATCCACGTTAGTATTGATCTAATCTTCAGCTAATAGCTGTTAAGCATGACATTCTGTTCTACATGCGGACTCCGACTACTTCCCAATATGGACATTTCATACTTCTCTAGTAGTATGCACGTCAATGGTAACCATTGATCGTACGCCTCGTTATTTAATGAGACCGAGCATAGAAAAAGTCGGCTACGTTCCGAAATACTTTGTCCCCAAGTAGCTGGCCTAAAGCACTTCTCAACTGTACTGACGTATTTGTACACATGCTAGTATGTAAAATACTTATGCTCTTTTTCAACATACAATTTCAACCAGATTAATTGGCTGTGTGATAGTTCAGTTGTTAATACTGTAGCTTATCATGTCCAAATGTCAAATTCCCAATCGTCGGTACTCCATTTGTTGAATAAAGTCCACGCACAGGACTGCAGATCCATGTGAATGGAGAGTTGAGGATTTTAAAAAAATAAATATATACCGGTAATTGCTGCCATACATATACATTTTAGTTTTAGTCACAGTACAATATTTCTGCATATTTTAATGTTAATAACAATTTTCTTTAGATAAATATTTACTTAAATCTGTTACATCGGTTACATTTGTTAGATATTATGGTTTTTGGTAAGTTAATTTTGTCATACATACATACAAATAAGTTGATGTTGTACTAAGTCGCTGAGTCCATTTTAATTTTTAGTATATTCCAAACTGTGAACCGAGTCACGATTGTCGTTATAAAATTTAGTTTTGTTATTCTCATTTTGTATATTTTGGTCCGTTTTAAACACAGTTCCCCCCGCCTGCTTAGACGAACTCATTTTTATTTTGTAGGCTCGTTGGGCCACCGTCTTTACTTGACTTCCAAACCACGTGAGTGGCACAGAGATATAAGCCTCACGGTGACACTAGTACGCTGCATGGCAAAGCACCACAATTTACACACGCCTCCTCCATGGCATGGATGGACGTAATTATGGACATCATACTTTTGTATTGATGTAATCAGGACCCGTCAAAGTAGATTTTGTCAAAAGTTTATTTGGGTATATCTAAAAGTAAATACCTCTGTATGAAATACTTGGTTTTAAAAATGTACATCGCTCTTTAATAATTACGATAAAAGAGAGTTAACTCACTAACTTGCAGCAACATAACTTATATCCAGAAAAAAATTTAAATAAGCAATATTTGTTTTCATTTGTAAGATTCATAGTAATAATTTCGTCTATACATATCCACATTCATAATTACATAAATAGTTTACCTGTTTGACTATACTGTATATTTTTGATATTTTTTCCATTTATTTACTAAATATTTAATCATTATATCTTTTACTTGGGACTTAACTATTAAATTACATGTATTCAGTTGATGTTAACCTTAATCAGAGAACAATAAAATATCTAGTATTTAAATGTTTAGGAATGAATAGATAGAATCGGAAGTAAACAAAGCATAGCGGAAGTGTCGTCTGCTTATTTCCCTAGCAATAAATATTCAAATAACTTCCACTGTATACAAAATACTTAGCATTTGTAAACTTTAAAAGCCAAGTTATATATTTAGATGACTTGAATCTGTGTGTGTTTTTTGTGTATTTATAATGTGTGGGAACATTATTTTGTGTATTTTGTAAAACACACACACACACACACACACACACACACACACACACACACACACACACACACACACACACACACACACACACACACACACACACACACACACACACACACACACGCGCGCGCGCGCGCACGCACACACGCACGCACGCACGCACGCACGCACGCACGCACACACACACACACACACACACACACACACACACACACACACACACACACACACACACACACACACACACACACACACACACACACACACACACACACGAGATAACCTTTTGTCGTAATAAATAATGACTTGTCCTGTTAAATGCCCAAATTTTAATTAAATAACTCAATCATGTGTTTTACGTTTGTTAATAAGGGATTAAAATATGTTAAAATGGGTTGCTTTTTATATTACAATAAAACTAATGTGGGTTTTACTAAAGCTTTGTTGATGAAGATTGAGACTACTGTCCCTAGTTTGTAAATTTAACCGAATATAAAAATACAGTTATAAGCTTTGAATGGCAAAATGTTAGATAGTTTGCAGAGGAACTTCTCTACTAAAGATTTATAAGAGATACAAAATTAACTATCTATAAAATTAGTTAAGCTTTTATTGAAAATAATCAATTCCGTATATGTATAAAATTTATTTTACAGTACCGGGAGACCGAGCTTCGCTCAGTTGAATTTTGCTAACTGAAGAGATAGCATCCATCTCCCATAGGATCCTGAGGATCGTTTGTTGTTGCTCTACCTTGTAGGTTATTAATTAATTTCCTTTCGGAGGTCATCTATGTTTATCTTTAGCCCCTTTGTAGAACTCAGCCTGCGGCATCGCCAAGACGCTCTGCTACAGTCCCATATGTGGATCTCGGCATGTCGCTTCGTAAGGAGGTTCGACCTACGGCCTCGCCGGGATTCTTAAGTAGTATTACCATGAAATGGGGGTTTTTGTTTTGGGACAGTGGAGTTCATAAACGTAGTCTTTTCTAAAATCGGATGATTTATTAGTAATTAAGAGACGAATACATCTAGTTTGATACCCCATTTGGATGTATTAGTTTAACATTACCCTATTATGTCTTTATGAGCATATTTTTTATTTGTGTGTGGGGGGGGGGGGGGTGAGAACAGAGCCCTTAAATGTTGTCTCTTCCAAAATTTAATGGTATAATGTGATTTGGTATTTGGAGATAAAAGCCTATAGTTTGATACGTCTTTTCTGTTAGAAGTCCATAATGGCTCCATATGTTTTTTCTGCTAGAAATCGAAAGCACGATACGTCTAGGAGGCCCTGCGGCAGAAATCAGAATTTTCCCAGGGCTGAGACCAGTTCCAATCATTTTTTTCGTGGTCGAAAACCCCCCCCAAAAATTAAAAAACCTTGGAGCCAAAAAATATTTTGCCCGGATGTGGCTTGTTTTAGATAGTAAGATAGGCGTAAATATAAAATTTTTAATTGAACCAGTGATTCAAAATAGGCTGATGGTTTTCATAATTTTCACATCAAAAGTTCTAATAAGTTGATTTGGAAAATTATAGTCATAATCGTGGTGTATTATTAAATTTAACAATAGTAAACGACAAATAATATCAAGATAACTTTTAAAACAAGAAATCACTGTAAAAACCCATCGTATGTTTGTTATACGAATAGTATTATATTCATTGTGGTTTATTCCAGTTCATTATTTATAAAATTCCTGTCCAGAAAACTGTTTCACTTAAAATTTATTATAAATTTGTAAAACATAGTATTTTGTATTCATCGTGTTGTTTCGAAACATTTTCCATGTATATTATCACACCCGATAAATGTCAAATGAAATTTATGAAAGTTTTTATGACATAAAAATCTCAGAATGTTAAAAATGTTTACTACGTATCTCTATAACAAAATAATCAGTTTCAATCTAATCACAGAAATAATTTTAGTAGTTCCGTTAGCGAATGTAACCACACAGAATAGGTTTTTCTACTGTACTCTGTTTTGGTGGTAGATAAAAAAAAGAATTCTTATTTTAGTTCTACATGGGCTCTTACAGAATGTTAATCGTTAAATTCGAAATTAAAAAGATTTATTTGGGTAAAATAATAAAGGTAATGCATAAAATGGTTAGTTTTTCCCAGTTTACAAACTTAATTTAACCCAGAAACCATTTAGAATATTCCAGTACCTGTTGTGTATGAATTTTCTGACTCAGAACTCGATTATTATTAACTTTTAGTTCATAACTACATAGTTCAATAGCTTCTACGTATACAGGGTGGAAAAAATATAAAATCGATTTTACAAAAACGTAATTTCTTTCCATGGATAATTTGATAATTTTTTGACTAATTTTTTTCATTAAGTATCATTTTCGATCAGAATAATTTACTTGGAACCATGAAATAGGGAAGAAATAATATTGTTTAAATTAGTTACTTTGAAATTCAATTGATCGCTACTCTGGAGAGGATAAACCTTTCGAAGTCTGGTTTGCGGTAACTAATTTCTCAAGAACAGACCTTTCATTTGATATTATACTTGACCTAGGATTAAAATGAAGATATTCGTTCAACTCCTCGTTGGTCGTCCCACAGAAAAGATGAAATGTTGCTAACGGCGTCAAAATGTATGTTCTTTGTAACCATGATAACAAGATTTCACTTTTACATTGAAGTCATGCAAAAGTTGTTTTTATTTTATTTATTTATTTATTCATAAGACGCCGATCGTCAAGATATGGGCGAATATGGCTTTCGATTGAGTGTGATGAGTGTAGATGAGCGAATGTAGTCATTGTTACAAACTAAGGCCGACTATTCCTTAGAAAGTGTCATTAATTAATAGCCCAATGACAAATGAACAGCCGGTGGTTATCAGCTGATCCTTCTCAAAATGTATTGACTCTGATTGGGATCGAACTGACAACATTTAGCACATGAAGCTGGGATTGAACCAACTACGCTACCGACCAATTCCAGCGTATGAATTGGTTTCCATATTTTTTCCACCATGTATACTATAAAACTTTATGTAGTGACTCACTGACACTAAATGTTGAGGCACTTCACGTCATCTTACACCCACCAAGTGCATACTTGAATTGAACGTACAGAACATTTAACAAAAGTTTATATTTTTCACTCATGAATAATATGGTGGCCTTTTTAGGTTCTAAAATGGCTCCAATGTATTTTGTATGGGAAAATCACAAGAAAATAATATTTATGACCTAACTTGAAAATAACACTTGTGTAGAATTTTAAAGACTTGACAGATCTGCGCGTGTAACAAATGCGTAACCTTATATCTTAATTTTTTTCAGCTTTTCAGCTTTCAGCTTTTTTTTCAGAATTTTAGCTTGAAAACTGAAAAATTTTGAGTATCAGGAATAAAAAACCAAATATTTTGTAAATATAAACTTTTAAAATATTGATATTATCTACTCAACTTGAATATAAAAGGTACTTTTCTCTCGAATCATATATACCATCAAATTTGGTTAAGGACAACAATTAAGGGGTCTCTGTCTCCAAAACAGAAAATATTCTCCAAAATCAAACTAAAAGTATTTATCTTCAAAATTTGAATGTCTCATCATATTTTGTAAGATACAACGCTTACAGACTCTGCCCATGCTCTCAAAACAAAATATGAGTAATTATAAACTGATACACCCTAATGGGGTAAAAACTTAAAGGTATTCTTCTCTTAATTGGTCGGTAGCGTAGTTGGTTCAATCCCAGCTTCATGTGCTAAAGCACTCAGTTCGATCCCAATCAGAGTCAATACATTTTGAGAAGGATCAGCCGATAACCACCGGCTGTTCATTTGTCATTAGGCTATTAATTAATGACACTTTCTAAGGAATAGTCGGCCTTAGTGTGTAACAATGACTACATTCACTCATATATACACTCATCACACTCATTCGAAATCCATATTCGCCCATATCTTGACGATCGGCGTCTTATGAATAAATTAAAAAATTAAAAATAAATTACTACTAAACTATCAAATTTTAGAAAAGACTATGTTTACGGGCTCCACAACCCCAAATACCAAAATTCACTGTCATAGAGGCCAAGCATCCTGGTGAGGCTGTAGGCCTAACTTCCCCACGAGGCACAGGCCGAGTTCTATGCAGGGACTAAAGGCAGTGTTCCTCACGCAGGGCAGCTGTAGGCCGAGGTTTCCTTACGAGTGTAAACGAATGACGGAGTTGGCATGCGAATTGTGCAGGGGTTTCCCCTAGTTTAAGTTAGAGCTAATTGAGAGTAATCAGTTTCTTCTTATTGGGAATAGTTCAAAGATAGCTACAACTGTGCAATCTCCTGCAAGGGACAAATAAACCTTATATGTTATGTGAACAGAGTGGACTTTGTTTATGCTATAGTAATGTTCAAGAATCAATTTGAAAAATATATCTATTATTGCACTTTTTAAAAAGTACTAAGCATCTTTCATTCAATTGTAGGCATATCAAATAATTTACGGTTAAGATTGAAAACAAAATAGTATTTCGATTGGTCGACAAATTTATAAATAAAATTGCGACTAACAGGTTTTATCTTTATCCATACAATTTTCATTTCACAAACACAGTTTTCAAAAAAATAACATGCAAATGTAAAACGTAATATTTATTTGAACATATATACAGTACTTATAATCTACAAATAAACTTTAAGTTAAATAGACTGTTATATTTGTATAGACTTTTATCATATGATTTTTTCCAAAGCAACAATACCAGCTTGTTTGTTATTAGTATGTGCTTAGGGAAATAACAATTAATTCAGAATCCGTCCATTTATCATAGACTACACATGTGCGTTTTATCGGCCAGTTTGGTAGTTATTTATGTTGGCGAAAACCCTTTCAATATTCGCAAATCCTCTTTCCTAAATATAAAACTCAATGTTTGTGGTTAGGCTTACACACTTTACTTAAAACAATGAATGATTAGACTTTTATCTTATGATTTTTTCCAAAGCAACAATACCAGCTTGTTTGTTATTAGTATGTGCTTAGGGAAATAACAATTAATTCAGAATCCGTCCATTTATCATAGACTACACATGTGCGTTTTATCGGCCAGTTTGGTGGTTATTTATGTTGGCGAAAACCCTTTCAATATTCACAAATCCTCTTTCCTAAATATAAAACTCAATGTTTGTGGTTAGGCTTACACACTTTACTTAAAACAATGAATGATTATAACTGTACGTGACTTAAACTTTACACTTATGCTGTGTAAAATAGTAAATTTTTACCAATACCACTGAACGTGTATGGGTGGGTGGGTGGGTCAATGAAAATGAAACTCATATCTGATTTCGGTGTTACTCGTACCTCCGTACGTGTATGGGAGGGCGGGTGGGTCAGTATCACCATACGTGTATGGGAGGACGGGTGAGCAATACCACCGTACGTGTATATATTGTTTTTATTGTAATTCTCACATTAAATTTCGTAAATTCCAGACTTGCACACCACATTCTGTTTGTGTCATTTGCAACTAGACCTCCAATCGCTCCCACGATTCCCCCTCTTCTTCCGTTGAGAGTAGTAAATAGTAATGAGGTTAGACAGGTTGTATCTAGTATTATTTCTACGTTTTTATATTACTAATTTAAAGACATTCAATAACATTATAGCAAAATTATTGTACTCAAACATTTATTTAGTTGAATTTAAGTGAATATTTTGACGAAGGGAGTATAAATCAAACCATTATATACGTTTAGTACAGTGAAAATATGATACAAAGATTGCTTGGCCTTAAATACTTTTTAATGTGTTCAAAATGCTACCTATTATAACATTTCTTCGTCGTCATCATAATCAGCTGACGTTTCCCATTTTTACGGCTCGTCCTAAACAGCTTGCTCCATTTTTGTCTATCTCTCCAGGTTTACTCTACGTCCACCTTTTCTGCATTCCTCTTATCTCTACATCTACAGGTTTAATAAAACATAACAATTGGTGCATTTATCTCAGAATCAATTATTTATTTTTAAATTCAACCAATGTTAGATCTGATAAATTCTGCACTACATTGCAAACACATTGAATGCCTGATATATTGCGACACGTGGTAGAATGTTATGTATTACATGCTGTTCCACATGAGTTGCAATATACTTCCACTTCAGATTATATCTTCGGCCTCATTGCGAGTGTATCAAACATTTTTATGTCACAGTTACAATCATAGCACTTTCTTTCAATATAGTAAATTACTCATACAAATATTAAACATGTATGTAGACATTAAAATTATTAAAGTGATGTTTGATTCTCACAATTTTGATCGGAATCCTTAAAAATGCACATTTGTTACACGCATATACTGTCGACTGTGGAGTTATTTACAATTTTAAGTATTTACTATTTTCCCGATCCCCATCGTTGAATTTCCAGTTTTGGTAAAGTGACAAGCTAGTTCCTGAGTAATAACTTTCTATTTTGTGAACGTAAAAAACAACTGTTGTTATTTATTAATGACTTAATTATCACTATGGTGAGTGGGTAAATACCATTGTACCGGTTTGGTTGGGTTTCAATACCACTGTACGTTAATCTTTGGGTTGATTATTAAATAAAGTTATATATTGGCCCACTAAATACATTTAAAATAGTTTTTATAGTGGCTGTATGATGGACCTAAAGAGAGAGGTTTAGTTGTAGATTTGTTCACAAAACTATTGTTATTAATTAGAAATTTATAGAGCATGTTCATACATACCACCAGCCCCATATTTTCTGGTTCAGAACCTGAGTTCATATCATTCACTTTCAAATTTTGAGAGTCCCTGATAACCCAAAACATTATAGAGATAATTTTCTGAAGCCCAATTGATGCGAATTATTAAAATAAAATTCCACACACGTAAGGGAATAGTAATGCTGCTGTAATAATCCAAAAGCCGAGTGCACCCATCCAACAGCTAGTGACTTACCCTACTGTCGGCGAGTCACGAGAAGTCCTCTGAACGTCATGCCTCTGTGATATTTAAGGTGCTGAGTTTCATTAAAGCAGCATAAGTCATGTAGTGCACCTATCGTAAATACTACTTATGATATATGTACACTACATGACTTGTGCTGTTTCGATGAAAATCAGCGCCTTAAATACCACAGAGGCATAACGTTCAGAGGACTTCTCATGACTCGCCGACTATATACAGACAGTACCACCAATCCAGTGGACTGACAACCTGGTGACCGCCTCATGTTGAATTCTTTAATGTTAGTCAACTGAGAAACAAATAACCCTTAATTTAAACTCCCATTCCTTGACGATTTAAAATTTTTGTTTAGCATCGTTATAATCATGCAGACCATATATTATAGAGTTAATGTAGGGCTTAAAGCTAAACATATCTTCATATATGTTACTTGTGTTAGTTATATTATGCCGTATACCTGTGGGTGTTGTTATGTTTTATCGTGTTTTAATAAAATAATTTTTTCAAATTCATACAAGTGCTTCTACAAGTGTCGAGTAGATGTAGGACAGAAAAGTATTATTGTGTTTGTAAGTCGTTTCCTCGGCATAACTTGTAGGCATGCTATATTCCTTGTTAGCTGGAACATTGTCTTATAAATGGAACTGTTATTATTACTGAGTTACAACACTCAGATTTCAAATTTGACGGACTCATTCAAGAGTTAGGAACAATATAAGGTGAAAAAAATTCAGAAGCCTCTATATAATAAAAGATACACTCACTTAGTTTTTACCCTGTTTTAATTCAGAATTCCAGAACTAAAGACAGCAAAATCTTTTCTACCGAATCAGAAAGTTTTGATTCGGTACAAATTATCAAAACACTGGCTGACCAAGTGGAATTAAATCGACCTCAAAAGAGTGAAGCCTTATGACCTGATAAAATCTGAGAAGGTTCTCCCTTTGTGATCTCTCGAAATGCTGACTTTCTTCTCTTGTTACAGTAAAGAGATGGTTTTAACAGATAAGTGATGCGTCGGAATTGAAGAACCAATTTGGGCAGAATAGATATCTTTAAGTTATGCTATTGTAAAATTATGTATTTTTAAACTCCGTACTTAATTACTGAATTAGTAATCAACACAATTGCTAGCAATCACTTCTTCTTACCACTAACCTTAAACCAAAGAAATGGTTCCAAAGAATCGGCATAAAATTTCCCCTTAAATACTAAAAAATCAAAACTTAGAAAATTACCAGTTTGATTCCCAAATATTTTTTTAGGATAACTAAAAAAAAAAAAATAGTCAAGTTAGGGACATGCGGTTTTATTAAAATATTTTAAATTATAATTCACATCTTTAATGAAAATTTAATCGAAATCGTTTAAGTTATTTTTGTGTGTGTTTTGCCCATAATAAAAACTAAAATTTCAAAAAAGTGAAAAAATAGTCTGGAGATATTGGCCAAATACACCTACATACCCAAAATATCATAACAATTGATCATTCCGTTTAGTTTCCAGCGACCTGCACATACGGACAGATACAAACGTATTTTTTTCGAAAAAAACACTTGTTGGTTTCAGGGGACCCTAAAATGGATTTTTAGACCAACTTGTAAAAAGATTTTTTTTATATAATTTCTCGATTCTGACGCATATGAGAGAAAGTAAAACGTGTTTTACATACATGTATGACTTTGATACTGTTTCGCAGCTAAATTAATCGATATTGCTAATAGTCGTTAGAAAGTTCGTTAATCCACTAATTTATGCAGTGCTAAACAAAACTTGTTCTCCGTACGTTTTATGCACTTAATGTTATTTACAAATAATTGTAGCCTTGACAGACAAGTATTGTACTAAATATTTAGCAAATATTTACTGTAAAATTTGGTCGGTTAACTCCCTCACTATAATTTTTATATTTCATGGCCCTTGTTTTATTCTTAAAACTTACAGCTTTTACCTGTTTGTGGATAATAGATGATTACGTGTTAATCAGTTAAAAAGTACTTCTGCGTGGTTTTATCCTACTAATTTTTTAAAATGTTTTAGTTTTTTTTGTTTTCTATTTTTAAATATCTATTGTTGTTTTATAAATGTTTACATGACTAATACTCATTATTAGAATATGTTGAGTTAGAATATAAAAGTTTTTTAAGTAAAATAAGTGTATGGTCATTGTGTATTTAACATTAAAACGGAATTTTCCAACAGTTTCGTTAAAACGTTTTGAAATGTCAATTAAATATGCTTGTTTACTTAAATTTCTTGTTACGCTGACTGGAACGAGTAATGTCTAATGTTTGTGTTTAGTCATAAGTGCGTGCAACGTGTGTATTTGCTGTGTTATTTACCGTCATGGGCGGTGTTCTATCAGTCGCAAACACGTGCCAGGTCTCAAGATAAACTGTATTCTTGACAGAACTTGCCCAGTCTGAGGACAAGCCGATTTCTGCTAGTTATAGCCTCTATTTAATCTGAATATATATTCACGACATGTAAAAATCACTAATAATTGCCACAAAATAGCAAACTAGTTATATGATATTTTTTTATATTTATTAATTTAATATAGTCTTGGTGTGGAGGCCATTTTATTTCTAGTAAATTATAAAAAAAATTGTTAGTTTATAGGAGGGGCCGATCTGCTTATTAACCTTACTCTACCTATTTTCCTTAGACTGTTGATCTCTGCCAAGAAATTATTTAGACAGAGAGAGGAGAAAACTAGGTAAGTACAAGGTGAAAATTACCGATAAAAACTAACAGTCAGTGCTGGAATTTAAACCTACGCTATTTTTAACTCAGGCTCAATGTTCTGACATCTTCGACCGCTCGGCCACCGGCTAGTCGAAATTAATCTTAACTATAGTTTTTTAAATTTTTAAATGTTCAATCATGGATATTCTGCTAAATGTTAACAGCTGACAAAGTTTTTGAAAGTATATCCATCAAACTCCTACCTAAAGAAATCAATTATATACTGTTTTTACCTTCACAGGTTTTAGTTATCTTACGTTCTCAAAAAACACACACGTGACCAAGTATATGTAAGATATATTCTTTTGTTTCCTCTATGCATAACACGAATAAGAGGTAATATAAATACATTAGTACGACATTTATTATCTCACTTGTATATACTGCTACTATTTTACTTGTACGATCGCAAAAGCAACCTTTTGAAATTTAATGTTACATTATTAATATACAATAACTAGCACATAACTCATTAAACCCTGTTTGATACTTCTTAATTGCAACTACTAACAGCTGTAGTTACAAAGGATACATATTTCCATGCTATTGTATACATAAATGACATGTAACTTTACAATGATATTGAATGAATAGTTTCCTACATCAATCATCGTTATTGGAACCTTTAATATGTTTAACAAGAATTTGATGAACCCATTATATCATCATATTGTGTTGCTATTTTACTCTAAATATTTTTTCAAATATAATTATCGTAAAAATTGCGAATCCCATTTTGCAAAACTACGTATACATAAAGCTGCTCCCCCCATATTGAAATAACATACCTAAGGTGGTCCCCCATATTGAAATTCCATACCTAAGGTGATCCCCATATTGCAATACCATACCTAGGATGGCCCCCCCATATTGCAATCCCATACCTAAGGTTGATCCCCATATTGAAATAACATACATAAGGTGGTCCCCCATACTGAAATCCCATACCTAAGGTGGATCCCATATTGCAACACCATACATAAGGTGGTCCCCCATATCGCAATCCCATAACTAAGGTGGTCCCCATATTGCAACACCATACCTAAGGTGGTCCCCTATATTGCTATCCCATTCCTAAGTGGTCCCCCATATTGCAATCACATACCTAAGGTGGCCCCCATATTGCAATCCAATACCTAAGGTGGTCCTCCATATTGCAATCCCATACCTAAGGTGGTACCCCATATTGCAGTTCCATACCTAAGGTTGTAGCCCATATTGCAATCCCATACCTAAGATGGCCCCCATATTGCAGTTCCATACCTAAAGTGGTCCTCCATATTGCAATCCCATACCTAAGTCGGTACTCCATATTGCAATCCCATACCTAAGGTGGTCCCCCATATTGCAATCACGTATATAAGGTGACTCCCCATATTGCAATATACCATACCTAAGTGGTCCCTCATATTGCAATCCCATACCTAAGGTGGCCCCCATATTGCAGTTCCATACCTAAGCTGGTACCCCATATTGCAATCCCATACCTAAGGTTGTAGCCCATATTGCAATGCCATACCTAAGATGGCCCCCATATTGCAGTTCAATACCTAAGTTGGTCCTCCATATTGTAATCCCATACCTAAGGTGGTACCCCATATTGCAATCCCATACCTAAGTGGCCCCCCATATTGCAATCCCATACCTAAGGTGGTCCCCATATTGCAGTTCAATACCTAAGTTGGTCCTCCATATTGTAATCTCATACCTAAGGTGGTCCCCATATTGCAGTTCAATACCTAAGTTGGTCCTCCATATTGTAATCCCATACCTAAGGTGGTACCCCACATTGCAAACGAATACGTAAGATGTGTTTTTAGGAAGGAGCGGTATGTGATGAACCTAACCTAATCTAAGTCCATTTTAATTTTTAATAAGCCTAACTGTTCTTGGTTACGTATGTTGAGTTTCTTTCAACCTTCTGATCCTAATAATAGTTTGCTTTATTCACTAACAGGATACATCAGGTAGAGCTGAAAATTTCCCTCTTAACTAAAACATTGTTAACTTTTACGAATTGACCACTAAACTCAATTTTTAATTCTTATTATTATAATTTTTTTAGTAGATATTTTATCGCTTCAATAATAAACATATATAATTTATGTTGGTTTTTATAATGCTAACATGGATTGTCCTTAAATAGTTTGAGTTATTGTTACCTATTTAGTACTTTAGTGTTATGATATTCATTCAATAAGAAGACTACAAAGCAATATGTGTTCCTTTAAGCATATTTTAAATTTACAATTACTATTCATACATCAATAAACCTTACATGTATGAATTCTGGAGCGACATTGTATAATACACCTGACTGCATGTAACAGAATACTGATTCAATATGGCACTGCATCTGAGACCACATTCCTCTAAATAGATCAGGCAAATAGAAGCCCTCACTAGCAGTTACTAAGAATGTTAGCCAATATTCACAAAATAAAAATTTATATTTAGCACCTTATCACAGTTGAAAATCTGTTTACAAATCGAAAACTCCATGTCGTTTTGTAATTTAATTTTTTTTCATAGGATACAAGAAGCTAAGAAGATCAAAAATTTTCTCATTACAAAGCCAAATTCAACCAATTTATCCAATTAAGGAATTTCATAATAGAAAAACCGAATTCCAAAATAGCTATAAAGAGAACTAGTTTTTTTTATTTTGTGTTCATTGTTTGGCTACCCACCCCATAGTCTCTAGACTGGTATTTATCTACACACATGTTATGTCTAGTGTACCGGGTCTTTTGACCGGTACATTTCGTTTTTTCCGTCGTAGTCTGCCGGGCTGCCTGAGATTCGCTTTTGCCCGGCGATTCGCGTACTTTGGTGGCCGTTGGCTCAGTTCCGTTTCGTTCCGTGTTCCAGCAGCTTCGGTCAGGTTGGCCTGTCTGTTAAGTTGTCTTGTGCTGCCTGCAGAAATAGACATGTTCGGCTAAGGCTCCTAAAACGTAAGTGTTCTTTTGTAATTTCTAATATTTAATCACCCTTTTGGTTAAAATACTTTTGTTTCATTGAAAATATTAATCGGGCTTAGTTGTGTTTTCAGGGTTTTGTTAAATTTGTATTTTCTTTGTCTAGTTTTGTTGACCTAGGTTTGAGCCATGTGCTCCATGTTACTTTTTACCGTTAATTACCGTTAATGCTTTTTATATCTGCCTTTATTGTCAATAGTAGTTCTGTATAATGTTTTGTTGAGCCTTTTTACAGTTGTAGTTACCGATTTACCATATTTTTTGTTCTTTGCCAATAACCTAGCCTATCTGTGTAATTTGATTTTCATGTTATAACCTATTGCTCATGTATCCATAGCCTAGTTTCAGTTTGTCATTTTTAGTTCCATATACGTAATTACGTCTTTTATAATTTGTTAAATTTGTAAATTGGTTTAAATTATTCATAGCCTAAAGTTAATCTTTCATTGTCTTGTTTGCTCCACTCATGTTCTTGTTTGTCTCTTCATGTTCAGTTTGGCAAAATCATGCAACCTTATATTTAGTTGTTATGTGTAAAATTTTTGTTGTTGTGGCTGGACTGTTTTTAATGGCTGTGTTTGACCTTGCAGTCCACGGTCCTCGAGTAGGACGCTTCTACCCTCGGCCTGCCGTCCGGGGATTGTCGAACATTCTGCACTGCCAGCCTGGCCTGAGGACCATGTATAGAGGCCATTGGCGACCCTGCTGCCCCACCTACATCTTTGGGTAGGAGTCTTCAGTCCTCAGGTCAGTGCTTTCCATTTTGTTTTCCCGGCGGCTGAGCTGGGGGTCTCTAACAGTGAAATTAGAAAAAAAAGAAGAAAAAAAATGTTTGTGGAACTGTATGTGGCCTAGGCCTAAAACTCGAACAGTGATTTTAGGAAACACAGCCATGGGGGACATTGTTATAGATATTGCAATTTTAAGAAAAAATAAGGGTTTTTAAAATATAAAAAAAATTTGTGTTAATATTTATTGTTGTTAATCTTTAGTTTATTTTATTGTTATAGTTATTCAAATTTTTATATTTTGTTAGGCCCTACTGTTAAACTATAGTATTCTTTATTTATATGTTTAGGCCTAGTTATTGTTATTTATTTTTTTGTTAAGTGTATTGGGGGGGGTTTTGAAGTGACTTTTTACTCGAACGGTACCGTGTTATATTTTTTTTTAAATTGTTTAATTTTTAAACTCACCAAAAGGGGATTATTGTACTTTTACGTAACTTCTTATTCGGAGCTGCCCAGGGATTCCGGCTTACTCCCTGGCCCGGTGGAATCAAGGGGATGTGGGCTAAATTGCCGGGGTTATTTTGGGGTTATCTAAATTTGTTTCTAAATGTTCATTTTTAAATGGTTAATAAATTGTCTTACGTTTTGGGTGTCTCTGGCTAGGCTGCAGATAGGCCATGTAGTTGTTTATTGGCAATTTTGGTATTTGTAGAGTTTGTGGTATTTATAGCGTTTGTTATTAGTGTGTAGTATCTTGTTAATTTTAGTGTTTGTCATTATTTATTTAAGTGAGAATTTATATTGTGGCCTTCTGCCTTTTATGTTGTGGCCTTCTGCCTGCCAGTTTGCTTTCTTGGTAATAAATTAGTTTTGCTCAGCTGCCGAGTTTTATTTTGACCCTCCAACTGCCACCCGTGATCCCATCGCTTTACTCGTTTTGAGCCATCCCCCAGTTGGCACGCTTTCCAGCTTTGGGGGGGGGATGGGTCTCACTAGTGATGTTAAATGCAGGTTTTAGGGTGGGTCCTATAACTGTAATTGTATGGATGGGTGGGTCACTTCCACTGTACGTGTATGGGTGGGTGGGTCACTTCCACTGTACGTGTATGGGTGGGTGGGTCACTAAAACTGTAAGTGTATGGGTGGGTGGGTGGGATCCAGTCCTTACACGCAGTCCACCTGCCATTGGTCCCTTGGTAATGTTAGAGAGGGTTTCTTAGAACTAACTTCCTTTAATAAAATAAGACTTCCATCCCCCTTTTTTTTGTTTAGCTTAAAGTCTGAGTAATTCATGTTTTGTGATATAATTGATACACACCCATACAATTACAGTTATGGGTTACAGTTAGGGTTGATTATGTTCATCAAAATAAGAAGTCCTTAAACCTCCATGTGTTCCTTGTGTGGTTCTAATGAAAACACAATCCCGGTATCTGGCTCGTCACCCCGGTGATCTCCTAGCTATGTAAGCTAACATGTCACATATAGTACTGGGAGACACTGGAGACTTGTGGGAGTTGTAGCTAGTATGTCACCTTAGTTATTTCTCAGATATGTAAGCTACCATGTCACATATAGTACTGGGAGACACTGGAGACTTGTGGGAGTTGTAGCTAGTATGTCACCTTAGTTATTTCCCAGCTATGTAAGCTACCATGTCACATATAGTACTGGGAGACACTGGAGACTTGTGGGAGTTGTAGCTAGTATGTCACCTTAGTTATTTTCCAGCTATGTAAGCTACCATGTCTCGGACAGTACTGGGAGACACTGGAGACTTGTGGTAGTTGTAGCTAGTATTCCACCTTAGTTATTTCCCAGCTATGTAAGCTACCATGTCTCGCACAGTACTGGGAGACACTGGAGACTTGTGGGAGTTGTAGCTAGTATGTCACCTTAGTTATTTCCCAGATATGTAAGCTACCATGTCACATATAGTACTGAGAGACACTGGAGACTTGTGGGAGTTGTAGCTAGTCTGTCACCTTAGTTATTTCCCAGCTATGTAAGCTACCATGTGACATATAGTACTGGGAGACACTGGGGAATTGTGGGAGTTGTAGCTAGTCTGTCACCTTAGTTATTTCCCAGATATGTAAACTACCATGTATCGCACAGTACTGGGAGACACTGGATGAGTGTAGAGGTGGTATTAGGTCCTTTATCTTTGTGATCTCCGAACGATATCAGCTACAATAATTTGTCACGTATGTTTCCAAGTGCTGTTCTGCCGTAAGGATCAATCTTTTTTCTTAAATTCCTTCATGATCACCCCACCCCTCAGTAAACACATGACTTTACACCCTCATAGCCACCATAAATATAAAGTATAGCAATTACCACCCATCTAATGGTTCATTCTAATCGTAAAAATATCTATATATGAGCACTTGTAAAGAGTAAATTATATTGTTAGGGGTATCTAATTTACAGTAGATACATCATACTCTTCTTTGTTTGATTTGCTTCTGTTCAAAATAATTTTAAATGGTTCAACCCCCTAATAGCAAATATATTATTAACCAGAGAATAGTTTTAATGTTTGTATATAGCTTACATAGTTTTAACTAGACGTCAGTTACAGATACACAGTAGAATTTTGAGGGATTTAAATTCAAAACAACTAAGGCATGTTTAGTTCCGGTATGAAAAAAAACTAGTATTAGTTAGCGATGCTTAGAAAAGTTAAATATACTATCCGGTAGAATGATGTAATGGGGCTTTTAGTTTTTGACAAAACTTTTCCATTACGCCCCAATCTAGAGAGTGACTATGAATGAACGGTCAAATCCTACTTTTACTAAAATATGGCCTTTAGGGACATTTAAAAAATATTACATGATTTTTTTATCCTTATCTTTAATAACCTTTTCAGGGTGCATTTTTATTTTAGGTAATCATTATTAAAATATATCTGGACTAATTAATAAATAAAAAAAAAAATACTGAATTGCAATTTTGTGATTTATAATCAAATAAGAACATAAAAAGTGTATATTTTATGTTGTTTTCAGGCATTTGTGCTTTTATGTTGTACGTGATTTTTTATTGTAATAATATTAAAAGTGTACGTTTTATGTTTTTAACGTTCTTATTCCGTTAATATAAAATAACAATAAATAATTTAAATAAACAAAGAAAACTATAATTATAGATGTACTTTTTAAAAGCACTCTTGAATTGAGTAACGACACTGTTAAATCAGGTATGCCTTAACTTTTTCAGCTTAATTAATTTTATATTTCTCATAATTGATAGTAATTTAGATTAAAAATTATTGGTATCTTTTTATTAGAATTTATATCCATCAGTGCCTATTATTTTTAGAAATACTTTTTTTTTTAATCTTAAACAAATGTTACCGTTTTTCTATAATTCTACCACACAGATTTTATGTAATATAAGAATATCTAAAAAAAATGTGTTACATTAACAGTTAAGATTCAAAAATTTGTATTTTTTTTATTTTAATGCTCTGTTATTGTTGGTTGCTAATTTTTCAAAATATTTCTCTTGTTGATGGTCTTTGTATCTTTAAAACGTCATAATCTTGTCGTTTATCACAATTATTTATCCAATAAATTAATTTTATTAATCCTTAATTAATATCAAATGCATATTATCCATATTTCGATTGAGTTTTTCAATAAATTTCAAAGTTGTGAAATTTATTGTAACACTCGAAAACTATTGTTTTTAATGCTACATTTAATTTACCTAATCACATTGGGAGTATTTTGATAAACAATACTACACATGTTATTTTTAGTAATAAGTGTCGTTAGTAACACTAAATTGATATGTCCAACATAAAGTCTTCTTAATTATTACAATTTATATATTGTGTATATATTGTTCTACAAATTTACACTAATTTTTATTTTTATTCCAATTTAACTATGTACTGAAAATTAGTTTTACTTTCTTTGTTTTGTATCCTAATTATTTATTTTTTAACCTGTAACAGGCAACAGGGTGATTGGGTAGTAGTACCAGCAAAGTTAAATTACACACAAACTTTGGGCATGGTGACGGGGGAGGGGAGGGGTACAGCTTTTTCTAGCACAAAAAACAGACCATATTATCAAACCATTTAAAATCAATTAATAAAAACCAACTGGGTCTGTAAGGTTTTATTGAATGAAGAATTAAATGAAAAAAATATTAAATTTATTTTCAACGAGCCTAAAAACTGTTACCTAATGATTATTACGTAAAATATAATATCCCTATGTTGTACGAAAAATATTCATCATTCCAATATATAAACTTAGTTGATTTGCTTTGATAAAACATATTTTTATTTGAAATAAGAAGGTCATTTATTTCAAATTATACGTGATTTAATATGAAGAGCTTTAAAAAAAAAAAAAAATTTTTTTAGGTTTTGTAAATGTGCAAAATATACCTTTAATAAATGTCCAAATATTTCATAAATATTTATGTAAAAGAATAGTTATGTCTAGGTTTACATTGTCGAATGAAGGACTATTTTTTATGTAATATTTTACACTTTTTTAAATACTTAAAATATATATATCTCATTATTTCCTAAGCTACCAAATATCTACATTATATAATATATATTTTAAATATTGAAGACAAAGAGAAACGTCACTCTGTTCATGTCTACTTGAAACGTTAAATATACGATTTCCGTTTCCCTGAGAGGATTTTCAAAGCTCGTATCAATCAAAGTTCAAATCCCGAAAGACTAATGATGTTCTTTCCTGTATTTTGTTTCTCTTTGATAACATATGTTACCGAGTTACATCTAGTAAATATCTATTGAAGTTGAGCTGTGTATAAAAAAAATTATGAATCACAGTTGAATTGGGTCGATTGGAATTAAAAAAAAGTTAAAATTAACAAAATTATTACTTTTATTAAATTATTAGCAAATTTTAAACTATTAATTATTTATTTAAACTAACAAACTAATTATTTATCTGACATTGCTACCAACCACGTTTGGTACGAAGCCTTTCAGGCCCAGATACATGTTTATAGTGAAATAATTCATATCTATACAGATATTTATTATTAAGTCGCTGAATGTAGAGATTTGGGCAAGTATAAGGGATGAATGAAGATGGTTGTAGATAAAGGAGTGTAGTCCTTATTACTAACAAGAGTAAAATTTTCCTTAGGAAGAGCAATTTATTACAAGATAGTAGCTAGTGCAACTAAGGGACGTAAAGCTGTTAGCTACCGCTTCAATAAAAATAACTGGAGTACAGCACTACGCCATTTCACCGATTATTCGGAGTGTATTTAGAGGGTGTATTACACGTGAGGACATGCTTTTGAACCTGCAAGTGTAATTTGTGGGCAAAATAACAAGAATAGTGGTGTTGGTATTTATATCAATACTAAATTACAGTATTCGATAATTGACCTAAAAAGCTTCTATACATAAATACATTTTGAAGTTTGTGCTATACAGTTAATTAGACCTTGCGTTAATAGTTAATTTAAATATCGTTAACATTTATAGACACCCATAGGTAACATAATATTGTTTTTTTTTTCAATTATTTTAGTTAGTTACAAGAAACTTATTTAAAAATGCAGAGCAACAAATTATTTGTGGTGTCTTTAATGTTAACTTTTAAAATCAAATTGACAGATTGACAAAGCCATTTTTTAATTTAGTTAGATCCTTAAATTTAACTTACACAAACAGGAAGGGGGTGATCGATACATTGATAACTTTTTAGTAAATTTTTCGGCTGATTGCTATGATAGTAAAGTTATAGGTGGCCACTTTGGGGACACGACCCTGTGGTATTAAGGCTGTTCTTCAAACAGCACAACCTATCAGATAGTGTACGCAAAAAAAAAAAAAAAAAATAGTGTCTGACAGTATAAAAGAACGCAAAATGACAATCAATTATTGCAGTTTGTTCAATTATTAGAAGAAGAAAAACTGTCTGTACTTTATTTAATTTATGATAGAACATTATAAATTAAATAAAGTAACTGTTCCTAAATTATTTGATACATTTTATAAAACTTACATTGATATATGGCACTGTTGTTCACCATTAGTGTTAGTTCTAACAAAGTTCTAACCATTAGTTATTAGTTCTAACAAAGTAAAGTAAAGAAACTTATTAACTGGTACACTAAAGAATTATATTTATTAAGACAAGATATGTTAAGTTATTACGATAGTTATAAAAACTATAGTTTCTTGTATGGTATTCAATACTAGCATTGAACTATAACTGGGCAGGAATAAGCATGCAGTACGCACAAGCAGCTTTTACTGCATAAAGAAGTTTAAAACAAAGATACAAAAACAATTAGTTACAGAAAAAATAAGGCATGTGCTATGTATATTGACAATTTTTCCAACAATTGAAAGCTGCTTGGAATGTCACATCATAGGAAGCACTCCATCACACACTAATGACACTGAACTTGATCAAAATGAGCTGAACTTATATTTTATAGATTCTTCTAAACAAATTTGGGACAAGGTACTCACACCGAATACAGAGTCCGAACCCCACACCAACAATTTTTGGGTCAAAGACAACATATTGAATTTAAATGGAGAGGAGTTAATGGGTCAGAGGTAAAAGATTTTGTTTCTAAATTTTCAAATTCTAAGAGTCTTGACCATTATTGGATTTCTAATTATACCGTTATAAGAACTATCCATTGTATTAGTGAACCACTTGCTTTTATCCTAACCCAATTTCTACAAAGTGGATACTTCTCAAATTTATTAAAAATATCCAAAATAATTCCAGTTTTTAAAAGGGGAGATAAGAAGCTAACTCCAAATTACAGGCCAATATCTCTTATTCCTGTACTTTAAAAAATACTCAAATCTGTTATGCACAAACAACTAAATTAATATTTTGTTCAAAATGACTTAATTTACAACAGTATGGTTTTAGGGAAGGTTATTCAACAACATCAGCACTTATAAATTTAGTAGATACAACCATTAAAGCATTTGAAGAAAAAGAATCTGTTTCTCTTGTGTTATGTGACTTAAGTAAGGCGTTTGATTGTGTTCTCAATTACATACTTTGGACAAACTCAAGTTTTATGGAGTGGATGGGGAATCAATCAACATAGTTAAATCCTACTTGAGTGGTAGAAAGCTGTATGTTTCTGTAAGAGGGCAAAATTCAAAAGTATTTAATGTTGGTCCGGGGGTTCCACACGGCTCTGTCCTGGGACCTTTTTTATTCACAGTCATGATAAATGATCTGCCATTATGCCTTAACACCCAATCTATTATTTGTGTAGATGATGTAACTCTACTGGCTGTGTAGTATATTAGAAGTTCTCAATATATTAATGATTCACATAATAGAGCTATTGATTGGTTTTTATCCAACTGATTACACAACAACAGAGAAAAGGCACAGCACATTATTTTAAGCCTTCCAAAAAATGAAGATGCTAATTCTTTTGAATTACTAAGTTTTCACTTCGATAATCAGTTGAATTGGCAAACAAACACTGATACAACTTGTAAAAGAATAATTCGTGTAAAATACTTAATTTGGAAACTTAGAAACATTTTGGATGATAATTATTTAAGAACAGTGTATTTTAGTTTTTTAAATCACACATTTCTTATGGATTGTTAATATGGGGCCACTCTTGTCATGTACATGACATTTTATTACTACAAAAAGGGTTATTAGAACCTGATGTAGAGCTGGTCCTTTAGATCCCTGTCGACCTCTTTTCAAAAAATTTAAAATTCTCACTGTTTATAACCTGTACATATTCCAAGTATTACTCTGCACTAAAGCTAGTTTGAACAGTTTAAATATTAGACAAGATATCCTTAGTCATAATACCCGTTACAACAATATGATTGACATTCCAAAGCATATACTTACTAAAACTTCAAATTCTCAAAAGTCAATGGAATTAAGTTTTTAAATAAACTTCCCCAGTCAGCTCGGACCATTCCTTATGGTCAATTTAAAAACAGTTTTATAAATTGCTAATTGATAATCCTTTTTATTGTATTCAAGAATTTTTAGAACATGACCCTTGCCTTAGTAGTTAGTTATATTATAATAACTAACTACTATTATTTCAGACCTGAGCTTGTTCTCAGTTAATAGTGTTATGTAAAGTTAAAATATGCTGTAATTAAAACCTGTCATTACATCAAATAACATAATATTTAACTAATATGTATGTGTTTGTAATATATCATAGAGTAGTTTATAGCTGTGTGATGTGTTATACATCATATGGTATAATGTATGATGTATGATAATATAATACAGTATATGGTATATTATACAATATATTGACAATTCCAATTTCAATGTCAATATTGATCAATGGAAATAAACTATTTGATTTAATTATAATTAATAGACAATAGACAAAGAGAAACAACAACATATTAAATTAAGGACCAAAATATCAAAAATCACAATGAAAAAGAAAAATAAATTAATTACAGTAATAAAACAGGTAAAAAACCATATAAACACGATAAACAGCGTGGCGACACTGTAGGGAAAACGAGGCGCACATGCGCATGCGCTTAGTTGACGTGGACTTGCTGGCATACCTATTACTATCGAGGGAAAGCTAAAGGGTAAGTCCCAAATATCAAATCAATCGAATGTTCACAAGCATGTCCACATTAGCAAGTCCTCACGTGTAATAGATCTGTCAGCAAGTTTACAAGCTTGTTCACCATCATGCTCACGATCGTGTCCTCGCGTGTAATAGATCTGTCAGCAAGTTCACAAGCTTGTCCACGACCATGTTCACGAGCATGTACTTGCGTTTAATAGGTCCGTCAGCAAGGCGACAAGCTTGCCCACCACCATGCTCACGAACGAGACATGGCGTGTAATAGGTCTGTCAGCATGTTCACAGGCTTGACCACCACCATGCTCACGAGCATGTCCTCGCATGTAATAGGTATGTTAGCAAGTCGATAAGCTTGCCTACCACCATGCTCACGAGCGTGTCCTCGTGTGTAATAGGTCTGTCAACAAGTTCATAAGCTTGCCCACCACCATGCTCACGAGCATGTCCTTGCGTGTTTGTCCAATTGAAAAAAATTGTCCATCAGCAAGTTCACAAGCTAGGTCCCTACCATGCTCACGAGCGTGTCCTCGCATGTAATATATCTGTCAGCAAGTTCACAAGCTTGCCCACCACCATGCTCACGAGCATGTCCTTGCGTGTAATAAGTCCGTCAGCAAGTTCACAGGCTTTCCCACCACCATGCTCACGAGTATGTCCATGCGTGTAATAGGTATATTAGCAAATAGACAAGCTTGCCTACCACCATGCTCACGAGCATGTCTTCACGTGGAATAGGTCAGTAAACAATTTGACAAGCTTGCCCACCACCATACTCACGAGCATGTCTTCACGTGGAATGTGTCCGTCAAGAAGTCGACTAGCTTGCCCACCACCATGCTCAAGAACAAGTCTTCACGTGGAATAAGTCCGTCAAGAAGTCGATAAGCCTGCACACCACCATTCTCAAGAGTATGTCCTCACGTGTAATAGGTCTGTCAGCGAGTTATCAAGCTTGGCCATCACTATGCTCAATAATACCCCTTACCATAAATTCAGCAACTTGATTCTGCCCTCGAAACTTTATTTATTGATTCAAACATGAAGTTCTTCAAGATCTCTCATTCAGATTTGAAACTGTGACCAGTTACAGATAAAAATGATTAAGTTATAGAGAACAGAAGGAACAGTAAGTACCAGTTGAGAAATCTCTTTAAGTACAATTTAAAGTTACAATTTACTTTAATATTTACAGATATCAGACATGAAACATATATTAATAATATGACAAAGGTAACAGAAGTCTAGTTAGTGGTTCTCAGTTAATTATCACTCCAACACCCCTGATAATACACGTTAAAGCTGGGTATATTACACATACAATGTCATGTCAAATGAGTTTCTCCTTCATATGAGCTGATGAAACGTAAATTGCTCCTGGAGTTGATTATTTTCGTGTTGTGTATGCACTTTGTGAACCAATATGTTCAGCGTGCACTTCCACTTTGTGAACCAATATGTTCATTGTGCACTTCCACTTTGTGAACCAATATGTTCAATGTGCATTTCCATTTTGTGAACCAATATGTTCAATGTGCACTTCCACTTTGTGAACCAATATGTTCAATGTACATTTCGACTTTGTGAACCAATATGTTCAATGTGCACTTTCACTTTTTGAACAATTTGTTCAATGTGTACTTCCACTTTGTGAACCAATATGTTCAATGTGCATTTCCACTTTGTGAACCAATATGTTTAATGTGCATTTCCACTTTGTACCTTTAGTATAACAAGAGGTATAATACGGACGAACCGAAAATGTCATAAACATTTCCTCCCTTACAGTTGAGTGTATCTAATTGGATATTTTGGATTCGTAGACTTCGGTATAGCTTTTTATGAAATAAGGTAAAACTTAATGTAATATTCTTAAACATCTATACCTATAAAAGGAAAAATACCACCGACTCATTCACTCATCACTATAACTAAAAAAGTACTAAGCCTACGAGGCTGAAATTCTGTATGATCAAAGTTCTTGTGTTGTAGATGTGCAATAAGAAGGGAATTTGAAAATTCTTAGTAAATTGAAGATGACAGCCTTTTTAGTTCAAAGAATGTTAAATGTCAAAAACAGCGATTCTCTAATTGGACTGTAGCGGCTAAATAAACGGTTTTACAGCAAAACTAACATCATTTTCTGTTCCTGATTTGAGACGATCTAAAACTGTGGGTGTAAGTCTGGGAGAGTCCAACAACAGAAATGTTAGAAAAGATGCGTCTTGGGCCTAGCAATTGGGCTGCACGCTCAGTTACAAAAACAGTCAAAGATCCACTGTCCAAGAGAGCTCTAAAAACATGAGTAATTCCATTTGGAGCATTTTTTTTTTTTAGTTTTCAACTAACGATTGAAAACTGCACATCTCAATATGAATTTTACGTTGAAAGAAGCGAAAAAAAAATAAATAATAAAAAAAAATAAAAAAAAAAACTACAAAATCGCAGAAAACTCAGGAGCCAAACACGTTGACGTTCACTCACTCTACATCATATATAGTACGAGTATACAACATTAAGTTAATACCCGCTGCGCTCGTGAAGCCTCGGACTCGGTGTGTAACTGTTGACGTCATATATTATTAATTAAACTTTATTAAGTAAAATAATATTATTTAAATTCATTTACAGTAGCTCACTCACTGCACTTGATTTTTACGTTATTTTTATTATAAAATTATAAAACAACAAATCTTATTACTAAGCCTATTTCAAATGTTTTCATTTTATTTTAACGGCTGATGATAACATGCACACAGACAGACGTGTATTCGCTCTTTTAAAATTAACTTGATATTTTACTGTGCTGCTCTCTATGTTTAACCTAACAACTTATTTGGACCATTTAACATTTGTTTATGTCGTCAGCTGGTCAATTAAAATTAAACTCCATAAGAATAACATTGCAACTTTGACACCATATAAGACAAAAAAACCTATGGTTATTTCAAAAATCTAGCTCAATTACGACTTAAAAATCAAAATTATCTTTTAAATAAAAATATTTCATCCAAATCGCTGAGGTAATAAGTTCAGAAAATAAGTAAACTAAATGACCTGATTGTTTTAATATAAAGGGCAATTGTTCGTTACTTTAATAAAAGGAATTACTTTTCAAAAACATACACGCAGTTTTCCGTACGTAAGGAATATAAGCAACGGTTAGTATCCGCCCAGAACACTCTTAAAGTTACAATTTACTTATATATTTATACAAAGCAGACCTTAGACATGTGTTATTATTATAATGTCAAAGGACACAGGATTCTAGTTCGTGGTTCTCAGTTAGTTATCACTCCAATACCCCTGATAATACACGTCAAAGCTCGGTATATTACACATACAATGTCATGTCATATTAGTTTCTCCTTCATATGAGCTGATGAAACGTAAATTAAACTGTTGCTCCTGGAGTTGATTGTGTTAGTGTTGTGTATGCACTTTGTGAACCAATGTTCAATGTGCATTTCCACTTTGTGAACCAATATGTTCAATGTACATTTCCACTTTGTGAACCAATATGTTCATTGTGCATTTTCACTTTGTGAACCAATATGTTCAATGTGCATTTCTACTTTGTGGACCAATATGTTCAATGTGCATTTCCACTTTGTGAACCAATATGTTCAATGTGTACTTCCCCTTTGTTAACCAATATGTTCAATGTGCATTTCCACTTTGTGAACCAATATGTTCATTGTGCATTTCCACTTTGTGAACCAATATGTTCATTGTGCATATCCACTTTTTGTTTTTAATATAATAAGAGTTATAATAAGGATGAACCGGACATTTTATGAATTTTATATTTGTGTATCTAAAGGATGCTATGAATCCCAGATTTAAATAGCACACTTCTTACGAAATAACGATTCTTTTCCTACTAAATTCAAAACTTCACAACGAATTGTTAACTCAGTAAACTATTATTTAAAGTCTAATTCTTTTACCAACTATCAGACTTTAGTGTTCTTACAAACGAAATTGTAATAGTTTGTTATATCTAGTTTCATGCTTAGAATGTTCCAAGTTAAATGAAATAACTATAAGACTGTTGTTTTCATTATATTTCTTAATATTTCCTTAGTCTGGAGCCCTTAAAACACAGCTCATCATATTTTGGACAATTTAGAGATTCTTTTGAGGTTAGTGGCTTTCATTACAATATCCTCAAAGCTGTGCAGACAGAGAGAGAAGCCAATAAGTATTTTTGTCGTTTTATAACATATTTTTTATAACAGTATAAATATTTGTCTCAGTTATTTATTACTTTATTGATGAATACTATCCCTAGTAGTTGAATAATAATTATTATAGTCAGAAGTAATTATAAACACAAATAAAATCATATACAATTGATTTATAATAACTTTCAATTATAAGTTAATGTAGTTTACGTCTGCTGAGTTTTCAAAATGTTGTAAAAAATAATAATAATAATTAAAAAAAAAAAAAAAACAGTAGTTTGAAATTCTACACAGGTTTGTTTCAAATATGTTTTCTTTTGTTGACAGTTATCTGTATTATTTGTTTTTATTAAGTTCTTTAGCCCAAAAACCTCTATTTTAACGTTAACCATTTAAACTACACATTAAATATTAATAGGTTTTTAATTAGCATAATACGGGTTGGTACAAATAAAGTACAAGTGAACGTCACCCAATACAAATCTATACAATACAAGTACAAAATGCACAAATAATGATGTTTTATGTTTTACGTAGGTCAGACTGTACATTTTAACAAAAGATATTAAAACCATAACTCTGCTTTTAAAAATAAGAAACTAAAAGATCTAATGAAGAGTTATTAATTGTTTAGAGAAAAATGTAAGGATCGAGATAAACTAATTAATGTACAGGTTAATTAATTTTAGTTCCGAAATAGTTTTTAATAACGTATTTTCAATGATTAAATGAACAAACGTAACAGTCAATAGGAATTAGCCAATAATATCACAGCAGCCGCCATTTTGACATTTCTAGCCAATAGGGTCACGTGGTAGTAGTCAATATAATATATTGAGTTGATGAACACCATTTTCATTTCTTTGTGAATCCCTCTGGTCTGAGGAAGGTAAGCGAGGTTCACCGAAATCAATCACCATAATATTTGCGCATTTTATACTTGCATTGCATTTTAATATATTTGTGCATTTTGTGCTTATATTGTAATACATTTGTGTTGTGTGACGTTCACTAGTATTTTATTAAATATTAGTCTACTTACAACTATATTTTACTATTTCAATCATATATATTATTTATAGAAATTCGTTTCTTTAATAGAATTAAAACTGTTTCAAATTTAACAGTTTAAATGCCTGAGTTTATATTTTAGTTTCATCGTGCATGTTTAATAATGCATAATGATACTTTAGAACCATAGTCATGTCCAAAAAAGTTCAACCACTGGACCAATGTGGATAAACCACAGCTTAAAAAAAACTTCAAAAACATGCTTGCAACTAGTATGTTTTATTCATAAAAAGATAACGTAAAAGTAAATATCAACGAAGGGGTTTTTTACTGGTTTAGAAATATGGTAAAGTTTTAAAATATTAACAATGTAGTTAGGAATTTAGTTAAAATCTACCACCAACTGCTAAGAGAATGATGTTTGTACCTGTTACATTTGCACAGAGTTGTTTCTGTGAATAGTTGTCGTTCCGATAGATAAATGGGGTCTGTATTATGACGTGTTGTGAAATAAGATAACATGTATACTACGGAACCATACTAAATAATATCTTATTTATCATTGTTGAGTGAGAATCAATTTGAATAATCTAAATGCACCTCTATAATACGATATTGTAAATTCACGTATAACAAAAAAATTTCATGTTTTTTTATAACATTGCAATGTTTAGTAATATAACAAGACTAGGGGACACCCCTGCACGCTTTGCGTGCCAATCTCGACGCTCGCTGCGCTTGATACACCTCGGTCTTCGGCCTCAGCATATGACTTTGGACTACAAATAATAATAGATTATCTGTATAACGTAAAATCACAATATCAAATGTTTTTACAGTATTTCACTCACATTACTTGCGTTGATACTCATTTATTAGTATAAATATCCAATGGTGTTACTTTGCATATTTCAAACGTGTTCATTTCATTTGTTTTTGTTTAAAAACTAAAAATTTAACTCATAGTATAATATTAAAAATGCGTCAACAGTATAATGTCAAACATCCAAAATAAACATATTTATTTATTTAAAAAACTGCTGTTATTAATTAACTAAAATCAACCCGATGTTATCCTAATGGAACAAGATTTTGGGGGCGTATTCTACCCCTTAGGAGTACTTTATTAAGATGAAAATACTTTAGTTGGCCTATTTAATACCTAAAGAAACAGTGCACAAAATTCACACTTCAGCTCTCTACTTATGTGTGAAGTTGGAAAACTAGTGATAAGTGAGTGAGTGAGTGAGCCAGGGGTTTACCTTTCTTATCCATACTAGGGTTCACCCCTGCACGCTTCGCGTGCCAGCCCCGATTCTTGCTACGCTCGATACACTTCGCCATCGGCCTCGGCATGTGACTTCGTCTACAAATAAGAGTAGATTATCTGTATAACGTAAAATCATAATATTAAACTTATTTACAGTATTTAACTCACGCTACCTGCGGTGCTACCTATTTATTACCATAAACATCCAAAGGTATTAACCTTATAAAATCAATGGTATTACTTAGCTTATTTAAAACGTGTTCATTTCTTTTTTTTCTGTTTGACAGCTGAAGATTAAACTCTTAATGCATCAATAGGATATTGTAAAACATACAAAATAAACATGTTTATTTATTTAAAAAGCAGCTCTTATTATGTTCTAAAATCAAGCCAATGTCATGCTTATGGAAAAAAGGAAAAGTTGAGGGGCTGTTTGTACCCCTTAGGAATGGAATTTCGAACAATCCTTTCTTAGTGCGCCTCTAGGGCATGGAGATAAACATATGTACTAAATATCATGGCTCTATCTCATATGATTTTTGGTGGGCGATGTTGAATCCGTGAATGAGTCAGGACTTATCTTTTTATATATTTAGATTTGTATAAAAATGGGATTGATTGAAAGGTTTTTTCTTGACCCGAGTCAATATTACAAAATAGATAAATTAGAACCTGAGTTAGTGGGTTTCTTCGATACTAAAGCTTACATCCTTTAATTTCGTGTAAATCCCTTCGGTGGTATTTGAGATTTTGTGATGAGTGAGTGAATGAATCAGTCAGTCAGTCAGTGGTATTTGGCTTTTATAAACGCACAGTGTTAATCTCTTCTTAAGCATTAATATATTTTTTTTCTTTAAACTACTGGAAAAGTGATCAGTGTGACTTTATTCCATTCAAGTTAATCTTACTTTATGCATCAATTTAAATTGTTCGAGTTTAGGAAATAACAACTTTTATATATTAAGGTCAAATATTTATTAGTTGTGTGAAACTCTTTTTAAAGCTGCCGAGTATTCTTTTCTCTTCTAGTTTTAAAACTGTTGAGTCATACAATTCAACCTGGATCAGTTCCAAATGCGTTCAATTGAATTATTCAGTTCAACTTCTCACTTTCAAAGTCACTGGAAAAGTGCCACACATATATTAGAATTTAATGAGTGAGGGAACATATTGAAATATTATCGTTTAAGAAAGCGAATGATTCTTGAAGTAGTGGGAATCAAAAATACATTTTAAAAACGGATTTTTATACGTATTGTAAATTAAATGAATCTAATGTTGAAATTTAATTCTTTTTATTCCTTAATTTTTTTCAGACAAAAAATGATACTTCTCACTCAAGGGATGGTAACTGAACTAATGTTGGCAACACCTTTGACAAAACGCATAAAACGAAATATAGACTCTTTTCCGTTATTTCACTACCATAAACATAACTTAGGTTAACCAAACATAACAAAACCAAACGTAACGTAACAAAACCAAACCTAACGTAACTTAACTAAACCTAACATAACAAAACCAAACCTAACGTAACTTAACTAAACCTAACATAACCTAACGAAAGTAGTGGTAGTGAATTTACGGAAAAGGTCCAAAATATTTTGTTAAACCATACTTTTTGTATTAAAAACACTAATTGCACTTGAAATTCCTATTTACTGTTTTCCGTTGTCTTCCAACTGATGTACCAAACCCTTACACCATTGGCTATATAAACACGAGGAATGTGCTCATATGGGACTAGTGTTCATGTAGGTAAAATTAGCTCATGTATTGTCAGAGGTCTCTCTCTCTCTCTCTCTCTCTCTCTCTCTCTCTCTCTCTCTCTCTCTCTCTCTCTCTCTCTCTCTCTCTCTCTCTCTCTCTCTCTCTCTCTCTCTCTCTCTCTCTCTCTCTCTCTCTCTCTCTCTCTCTCTCTCTCTCTCTCTCTCTCTCTCTCTCTCTCTCTCTCTCTCTCTCTCTCTCTCTCTCTCTCTCTCTCTCTCTCTCTCTCTCTCTCTCTCTCTCTCTCTCTCTCTCTCTCTCTCTCTCTCTCTCTCTCTCTCTCTCTCTCTCTCTCTCTCTCTCTCTCGAACACGCTAATAGTACGCAAAATATTCGTCTGAGTGTATATTTGAATCTAATCACCGTTAGATAGCAGCGTAAGTACGTGTCAAGTCTTTTTCTACAGTCAATGCGTATATAGTTTAGTTTTCTTACAGAGAATAATTAGCAATTATAGATCTTTGGAAAAGGTGAATAAATATAATTAGACACAAATTTTCTTTAACTTTTAAATACTTAATATTTAGATTTATGTTACCATATTAGTAAACACACAATAAATTGGCCACCTTTCATAAAGCACTCATGCAATTGTGCCTTATTAATTTACACTTATTGTTGTCCCCCTTCAATTCACGTGATTTTTTTATATATCCCCAGGTCTTATATTGTCAATTTGTCCGAAAACAACAAACAAATAAAAATAAATTTACCTAATGATATACTGAACAATCTAAAATAAATCAGATAAACCTGTAAATTCAATATATGGCTGGTGAATGTGTGTAAAAACAAGAAGCATACTATATAATGCATAGTTGTAAATATTTTAACGATAAATAGTCACCATATACTTGGTACTTACCAGATAACCCTGATGTAACTTGAATAATGTATTGATTATAGCCAAGTCGAACTCAGATAGTAAAATTGGCTACACTCGTTCATTTACACCCTTTCACTCCTCATATTCGCTCATATATCTAAGATAGATGTCTTAGAAATGAATAATGAATAGTAAAAGTTTGAGAGTTTCTTCCCCACTGGACCAATGTGCTGCTGTACCACACGGATAAGTCGTTGTCATGGAAACTGGAGTAAAATAGGCACAGTAGTAAGCCCTAACAATTATACTACTGGTAGTAGATAACCATTGGTTTGTTTTATAAAAACTAACGAGTATATTTTTAGTGGAACAATTAAATCATTATTTCATATCCTTTGAACGTTTAACAGTAACGATAGCCAATACCAATAGTGACAATAAAACAATCTTGTAAAGTAGCATACTTTTCTTTTATAGTGAAGCAGTGCTATGGAGCCGGGAAGTGTAGCACAGACGGGGGCTTGAAGGTGGAAGGAAGTTCGTCACTCGTGCAGTGTCAGTGGTGGAGCGACAGAACGCTTCCCCTCCACTGCTAAAACCCCTGCATGCGCTAAATACCACACGCATGTTCTGAAGGAAGACATACTAGTACATATTTCCAAACGGTATATACAGGATGTCTCTGATAAGATCTCTTGGTTATTGTTTCTGGTTCATTTAGGATCACAAATAGCATATTTAAAGTGTTCACCTCTGTTATCCTTGCAGTCGCCACTTTTTGTGGTTTTATACTTTTAAAATTATACCTCAGAAACAAAAAGGTGTATTAAGGTGTAATTGTGTGTAGTATTTTATGACATAAACATCTATTTTGAAAAACAATTATTGGTTTTCGCCTATAAATATTTTTAAAATAGCGTCAATTTAAAATAATATTTTCTAGAAAATGTAATTACAAATTAAATGATATAACGTTTTTAAAAATTGGCTGAAAAATACTAAAGAAAAGACAATTTATGGGACAGTATGTACGATTCAATATGCCTGTACATGTTGATAATAATAAAATAATTTGTAATAGTCTTAAATCACATGTTTACAAGAACGTTATTGGTGCACTAGTCAGCTGATTCAAGACTATCACAAATTACTTCATTATTACCATATCATAATATAATAGCCACAAAACATCCTTATCTAATGTGGGATGTGACCTAGAGTGAACCACATAATTAGCGAAATACAAACTCTCATAGACTCACAGTAACAGTCTCAATACGGGACGTTTCGTCCTTAAAGGACACAAATCCGGTGAAGTTCTGGCCCTTTGCCCTGACTCCTTTTTAGTTACTCCCTCAACAACAACGGTATAAATCACGAAACACTAAATAAAAGCTTTTCACATTTTCTAGATAAAAATCTCTCTACCTTGGTTCGTTTGGTGTGTCCCGGGTTATAGAGGATGTTTTATTTAATTTGTTTATAAATATATTTATATCTCAAATATTCACGCAAACTGCATCTTATAGTAATTTCTCAATTAAGGAGGTAAAACATAAATAAATTATACGTGAAAATAATGTTCAGATATTACTTTATTTTAGTCTTATAAATTATGCCTGAATACTTGAGAAGTAGGTTTTGTTATATTAGTCTTTATTTGTTTACTTTTTATTTTTTTTTCCTTTAATCTCAAATTAGTTGGAAATCTATGTGAATTAAATGAGAAATTGTTGGACTGCAAAAATATGGGTATTACAAAGTCATTGTAATAAATTTAACTGAACTGTCTTAAGATCTTTCTAAGAACTATTACCTGGAAAACTTGCCAACTTTTTCTTCTCCAGATATTTTGTAGAAACAATGTTAATACTGTCTGTGTTATGAACATTCTATATTTAGAACTTTCCTGATAGTTATTATGGTTATCACCGCCATTTTAACTAGCGTGCTATAAATAAAATAGTTTAGTTTAGTCTAGATAAGGTTTGGTTTGGTTTGGTTTAGTTTAGATAAGTTTAGTTTAGTTTAGTTTAGTTTAGTTTCGTTTCGTTTCATTTCGTTTATTTTCAATCAATAGTTTTAATTTTTAGTTACAAAATTTAGTTGTAAATTTTGAAATCTAGTATTAGGCTACAACTAATTATCATCTTTAATTATTTAATTATTTATTTCCATACCTAAAAAAGATTATAAATTATCATTATATTAGTAACAGAAAGAAATATTATAGTCATATTTAATCTTTAGTGCTGCCATTCCCGTTTTCGATATTCTACCAACCTAGAGATCTTATGACTAAAAAATTACCATAATTAGTAAAAAATAAAAAATAAACGAATATTGTACTATTAAAATAATAAAATTTTTTTGCGTTACAGTTTTATTGTATCAAGAAATAATTATGGGTAAGATTGGTAAATAAACACGACGTGAGATAGCTTTGGACGATTTCCTTTTGGTGACTGGTGAGTGATCCCGTCCTTGCACGCAGCCCGTCCGGCCACCGGTGGCGGTTTTGAGGTGACCGTTTGCCGAACCGCTGGGAATTGGAAAACCGCAGATAGTCTTATTAAAACAGCGATGCAATTTTAACGTCAGCGGACCAAAATGTGATTTTCTATCTGAACTGTACGGCTCGTGAAATGAAATGAAAAAAGACTTAATTGTACAAATATGTTACAATTGGCGAGGTTAGGACTAAAATGTCCTGTCTTACACCTAACCTAACCTAACTTAACCTAACATAACCATTAATCGTGATTATAATTATAATCAGATATATTGAACGCTGTATGAATAATAAAAGTTCAATGTAGTATACCGTAAGTTGGTGTCATGTGTTTTTTAATGTAAAATCATCAAGAATGGCGTTTAGAGTTTAACATATAGTTATTAAACTAGCAATTCATGTTTTGGGCGTATTTCGTAGAATGAAAAAGCCCCCTTAAACCGATTAAGTCCATGTTAAGTGTAAGAGAAGGCTTCTTAGGTCTAATTTCACTTGGTAAAATAAAGACTAAAAAATCATCCTCAATTTAAAGACACTGACAACCACCTGAAAGGATTTTTATCCGGACGTGGATTTCATAACGAAGGTGATTTTTTTGCAAATAACTGAGAAACCACATAATCGGCACACTGACACCGCTGCTGAAAGTGGGCGTACTATTCCCATTCACAACATAGTATTTGAATGGGATTTTTGTAGTGTACATGATGTAGATTTTAGTATAATATTGGATTGACGATTAGAATACGATGTTTAATATATACTTCAATAAAAAGGATCTTTGAATTTTCGTGTAAGATTACTCAGTTTTGACATTTCCACGTTGTTTTTTTTCTCTCTCGAACCAATATCAATCCCTCTTAAAGTAGGACTTAGGGGTCCTAGTGTATTTATTAGGGTTGGATAGTGTATTTATTAGGGTTCAAGTGTATTTATAGGGTCGGATAGTGTATTTATTAGGGTCGGATAGTGTATTTATTAGGGTCGGATAGTGCATTCATTAGGGTCCAAGTGTACTTACTAGGGTCGGATAGTGTATTTATTAGGGTCGGATAGTGTATTTATTAAGGTCAGATAGTGTATTTATTAGGGTCGGATAGTGTAATTATTAGGGTCGGATAGTGTATTTATTAGGGTCGGATAGTGTATTTAATAGGGTCGGATAGTGCATTCATTAGGGTCCAAGTGTACTTACTAGGGTCGGATAGTGTATTTATTAGGGTCGGATAGTGTATTTATTAAGGTCAGATAGTGTATTTATTAGGGTCGGATAGTGTAATTATTAGGGTCGGATAGTGTATTTCTTAAGGTTGGATAGTGTAATTATTAAGGTCGGATAGTGTATGTATTAGGGTCAAATTGTATTTATTAAGGTCGGATAGTGTATTTATTAGAGTCGGATAGTTATTTATTAGGGTAGGATAGTGTATTTATTAGGGTCGGTTAGTGTATTTATTAGGGTCCGATAATGTATTTATTAGGGTCGGATAGTGTATTTATTCACTATCTGACCCTTATCTTTATATTAAAATTTTTAAATACCCAGAACCCCTTGCATATTCTAACTAACGTTATTTTGTTTGATTTCAAATAAACATTAAAGTTCTTATTCTCAATTTAATAATAAAAGTGATATTTCAAATAACTGCTGTAGGTGTCCAGTACCAAAATATTTGACATTTATTTAAAGTATGTTTTTATGAATATTAACTTCAGGGAATATAAATCAAAGGCTTTCACGGTGGGAAAAACTACAATAAAGGACTAAAGGACTTTATATGAGATACGAATGACCAAGGGAAATACATCACTCACAAGACTTGCCTCTCTCTAAAGGAATTTCCTCGAAAATATTTCTGGTTGATGACTCGTGGGATGTGTCAAAGGTTAGTACGCCTCTCTTTCATCAAAGGAAAATCAATTTTGTCAGTACTTGTTTAAGTTACGTAAATTACTAGAAGAACAAGTCTTTTATTTTCATAAAATATCTTACTTTATTCATTCCTCTGTGATATGTAATATAAATAAAACGTGACACTTTTGGTATTGCCTTTAAATAATTTTATTTTGGAGCACTCATTCGATTAACCTATTTTAAGGATCTTTTTATACCCCTTCACTTTATCATCTAGTAGTTTTTGTTTACTGAGAGGAAGGAAAACTCTGAGGCAGTTCCTTCTACCTTGGGTTTATTGTACTTCCCTGTTGCCTACTAGAATGGGGTAGCTATTCCAAAAGGCTTATCCAGCTCTAAAATCTTTTTCTCCAGACTAGATATAATTCTTTCTTCTGAGAGATCATCCCCGAATATTCTCCTTATCCTGAGCTCCAGAGCTTCGCACTCTAATAATAAATGTTCGGCAGACTCAAGAGCCTTACCAAAAAACCGGCAACCGGTGTCTTTTTTGTAGATACCAAACTTTGCCAGATGTTTCCTGAAGTGGCCATGTCCAGTAATGTATACAATCACCAGCCTGATGTCATAACATTCATGGTGGTGAGTGATTTGCTCAGGTTAGGGTTTGGTCCCGCCAGCAGAGATTTTGCAAAAAAGACCTTGCCGTGAAACCACTGCCATCCACTGTGGTGGCAATATCTCGCAAGCTCAGTATTTCAGTTTTGGCAGAGATAAGTTCAACGCCATGTCTGCTTCGGACTCGGTCTTGGCTAGGTCAGCCTCTTTGTTACCTGTGAGGCCACTGTGCCCTGGAATCACCTCAACTGAGCATTATTGAGGAAAAGACACACAATGTTCTAAAACTCCCAAGTGAGTCTTGAGGTGGATTGGCAGGAGTCGAGTGCTAAAGAGTGGCTTGACTGTCTGACATAATACAGATCTGTTTATTGTCTTGCTAGTTCCCGTTGGGCGCAGACAATAATGGCAAATATCTCAGCCTGGTAGATCGTCCAGTACCTCCCCGTACTCAGCCCCACCCTCCATGACAGAACTATCCGTGTAACAGACAATTTCTGTTGGTGGCGGGATTGTAGCTATTCTTAGTTTCCTGTCCTTCCTGGATTCGATGTAGACCAGGTAAGGTCTGGAGAATGCAATTGTTGTGTCAATGCCATCTGGTAACATGTCCAAAGTTCTGCTGTGTAGTTTATTTTCAATTGCTTGTGAGTGGCCAGATTTGAATATGCTTCTCTTGAGCTTGCCTACACTATTCAGTGTGTAGGCTGAAATTCAAGTGGCAGTAAATTGAGCAACACTTCGAGTGATGCTGTAGGTGTGCTTGAAAACGCACCCGTTATATTTAAGCATGCTAGTCTTTGTAGACAAGCAAGATTTTTACTCACCGAGCTCTGACAAGCCTTTTTCCGCCACACAAGAGCCTAATAAGTGATCTGTAGATGAACGAATTCCTCATAGAGCCAGCGAACCATATTAGTATCAGGTTGTCTATTTTCTTTATTTCTTTCATTTTCTAATACCATAGGGGAGTATGGCATTTGACCCACCAATGGTTTGTATACCATCTCTGCTACTTAGAGTGACTAATTTTAGTGACAGGTTAATTTATAAAGAACCATACAGTCTAAGGTTCTGAGGAAAGTATGCGAAGACAAAAATTCCAGCTGAAAACAGGGAGGTTTTAGTGGAAGATTGGAACAGGACCTGTCTGAGGGCAGACCACCCTTGATGATGATGTTAGTGATATTTCCTGAACTATCTTTTGGCAATGTAGCTCTGTAATATCAATAATCTTTAACTTTATTTATGGTTTAACATTTGAGAACGTATATTCAATTATTGTTTTTAAATAAAGTTGAGGACTACTGAACACTAAATTCTTTGAAGACAGAGTGTGATAGGAAACGAGAGTTTTTCTACAAGGCAGCTTTTCAGGATCTCATCTTATCTATTTCTAACGGAAGAGAAAGTATGGTTTGGCAGCGTCTGTACCATACCAGATCCACATACTGTAAAATCGATTTTATTTACACATAGTAAAAACATTGCAATAAATCATATGGAAGTATTTTAATAATTATAAAGAAAGTATCTTTATACACGAATTTAGGAAGTCTGCCATGTTAATGAGCATTACATTTCAAGTGATGTTCCAAATTCACTATTAAAAAATTCACGCTCCAAACACCCTCTTGACATGAATGTGGTTTAATGTTACCTAAATCACAGATGGCTGTAATAAACTATGTATACGTATACTTGGGCTCAGGTGGTCTTTCTAAATTGGTTTTCACAACAAAGCCTATAGGGAAATGTTATAACTCACATGTTTTATGAACCATACATAAAGGTAATAACTAAAACTGAATTACTAATGAGAGCGGTAAGTATAATGTTTTCAGCCACCGGTGAAAGGTGATGAATGACCCTGTAACCTGTAAACGTTAAATGAGCGATGTATTATCACATTTATGAAACACGCAAGTTGTAATTTATCCGATAACTGACTAATTATGTATATGGTTAAATTAAAATGGGTGAATCATTTTTTTTCAGGTTACTATTCCAGTAAATTATGTATTATGGATGATGACACAGTTATAACACAGTATAATATAAACACATAGAAGTGAAGCTTACTCTTGATCATTTAATTACATGGTTCGGATTCCACGTAAAGCTGTAGGTCCCTTAGTTGCCCTGGCTATTGGGCTTTTACTAAATTGCCATTTCTGAGGAACAGTTGAACTCAGTAACTATACTAAACTCATCTTACACTGATTCAAATTCGCCTCAGAACGAAGTGTCGGAGTCTCATATGTAAGAATAAGAATAGTTTAATTCAAGAGTTATTAAATGTCAAGTTCAATTTATTAATAGAATTAGGTGAATTTGTACAATAATACTAAGAGATATGTTATATTTTTGTTGAAAAAAGTAGTGCTAAAATTTAGTATTTCTGTAACAAAGACCTCTGAGTTTTATTTTTTCTCTTATTAAATGTATATAAATGTTTAGTATGAAAATATGTTGATACAAGTTTGGGTGTAAGTAAATAATTAACTTTTTGTCTATGCTATGCTTTATGTGATTCTAAAACTCTTAAATCTAAAACTAAAAAAAAATAACTACATTAAAATGACCTATCATGGAGATATTAACAAATCTTACATAATATATTCTCCAAACAAGGATATAAAATTACATATAAAACAAAGAACAGCATAAAAAATATACTACGACATAACTACTCTAATAAAAATAATGAAAACTAAATTTTCAGAAAACAATAATTCTGGAATTTATAAAATTAAATGTTCAACTTGTCCTAAATATTACATTGGCCAAACACGAAGAAGTTTTAGTAAAAGATTCAAGGAACATATACCAAAAACCAAACATCAAATTTTATCAACATTTAATTTAAAAAAAAAACCATAATATTTCATCAATTGAAGAAAATTTAGACATTATCCATTTTGCACCTAAAAGTAAAAAACTAGATGCTATTGAAAAATTTTACATATACAAAAACACAAAAGAAAACCTATCATTATTACTCAACGATCAAATAAAATTTCACTCAAATATTATGTTTGATTCTATTATGAAGATGCAAAATTATAAAATTTAACAAGATCTACAACTTATCCATCTACATTTTTATTAAAATTTTTATGGTATCAGCTGTTGAATTAATTATTCTAAAGTTAAATATTTTTATAACCTTATTTTATTCTGTTCAACTGAAGATGGTCTTTCGAGACAGAAATCGATTTTGAATATTAAAAACACAAAATATTGCTAAGTGTTGTTCTTTATATATATGTAAATTTCATTTTATTTTCCATGAAGAAATAGAAAGCCTAGACAACCAAATGAAATTTGCAATTATATTGTAGAGTTAAACATTTTAAATATTGATTTTACATACCTTTAACTTACATAAAATACCCATCGCAAATTAGCAAAGTAACTTACTAAAGTCACAGCCAAACTGAAAGTAGAGAATGAAAGCTATAAAGTTAGTCAATATTGTAAAATTTCAAGATAAGAAAGGTCTTTATATCAACTCACCCATTGCAAATTCCTTAGGATCCCATTTTTGTTTTTGTTCGGTTTTATTTAGTATTTTAACATTATATACTTATTGTAAAAATTATTTATCTACTGTCATTGTTGTAATTATTTATATTTCATTTGAATTGATCTTTATCTGTTGTTTTTCTCTTTGTCATTTTGTTTAATTCATTATAGATTTTTCCTAATTTAATGTTTGCTAGATATACACGTACACATTTTAAAAAAATTAAGTATAATATATACGAGTATTTCTGTTAACTCTCAATTGAACAGTTTGGCTAGAGAGTTTATTAAGGACAATGTATTTATATGTTGTAATAATTGATTATATATATAAAATAAAAAATTGAATGATAAAATCTCCAACTTCTCAACGCTAGTGATCCTAGTGCTCGTATCACATGGATAAGGCATATCTGCTCTTGCCGTGCCAGTTGTTTGCTATACCACCGCTAGGATCGCTAGCATCACTTGGTTAGGAAGTAAAATAGCTGAGCTTCGCTACTGTGTGTTATATTATACTGTGGCTACAATCTGTGCCATATGTTAACTTCTGAACAATTTAATTATGGATGGAGGTTGTATCGATACAAAAATATCTGGAGGAAGACCATGACTTGGGAACATGGGACAAATTATGAAAGGTGTGGGGTGTATGATAAATGAACTGAAAGCGGGAAGGTGTTAAAAACAGAGATGTGCTGCCAACCTATGCTCGAATCGTTAACTGTGTGCAGAATGTAAATTGTAAACGAACAATATTGGATAACATTTTTTTTCTTCAGTTTGTGATAGTTTTTTACCTTTTTCAATCAACTTATATTAATTTATATATAGTTTAAATTTCCCTTCTACCCACTAAGTAAAGATAAATAAAAAATATTAACTGTATTTTATGTCTAAGGTTATGAATGTCTTATTTGAAATCTATTTTTTAACGCTGTTTTATGGGACAACAGTCCAAATCCATCAAGCAAATTTAAGTGGACCTCACGGGATTTGAACCCGTGACCTCTGCATACGAAGCGGGCGTGCTAACCACTAGGGTAACAAGATGCCTATTCACATACAACTGTCTAATATTTTTATTAGAACTGGAAATAAATTCTGTTTTGTATAGTTAGCATTATAAATGAATTGAACACTACATGAACTCAATTATTACTAAATGCTTATTTTTATCATAGTACTATTATATATAATAAACCAGTTAAATGCAGTCGCAGATATAAACTAGTTACAAACTAAACAGAACACAAACAGGGTTAGAAATTGAATTCAATAAAGTCGCTAATATTTAGAACCAAAGATAATAGTTTTTTTTTTTTCAAAAACACGCTGTGAATGTCAACATAAATCAAGAATACTTGCAACACAATTAGTGGAATGTTGTTTACTCTATACTGCCAGGTGTGGGGTGCTTTGTAAATAGCTCATTACGGTAGTTACTGTGCCATTCATATTTCATAATTAATTACAATAACACAGCAGTGCAGCGCTACTCTGAAATGCCATTAAGCACGCCTTTATAAAATGTATTCAATAAATACAGAATATTTTTAGTATTGGTTATTTTAGAGTACTAAGGTTAGTTACATTTATATTAAATTAAAACTATAAATTAGTAAAATACTATATACCACTTAACATAATCTGTAGATTTATTACTTATGTCTAGACCTTGTTAGCATTTAGACATACAAGGACTGTCATACCGTACATAAAAGAAAATCTTTTTACGCTAGTAGGTCTAATTTTTAACGTTGTTATGGGACAATGGTATAAACCTATCAATATAAATTTAGATGAACTTCCCAGAATTTGTACCCGTGCACCAACTCGTAGAATTGAAGCCAGAAGGGTTTGGAAGTGGTCCATAAAATAATGTTATTCTTTAATATAAAAAATATTCTTTATTTATTGAACACATTTTATATAAACGTGCTAAGTGGGATTTCAGAGTAGCATTGTGGTGTTTACTAACCTACTGTGATATAGGACGCATAATAATATCTTGCTGTTAGATATCCGCTTGGAGAGGCATTTTTAATTCATTCAAATAATAATATAAAAGAAAAACATTAATATTGTGATAAGAATAATATGAAATAGTAATGTTAAGTCCACGATCATAATACATTTACTCACACACAATATCATCAAATTACGTTATAAAACAGGTGCACTTCAGGAAATGAAACTTGGCAACAATGCAAGCCACAAATGAGTTGTTATGGTTGCGGCTGGCTTACACTGTCACGCCGTTGGTCGCAGCAGTCTCAATCTCCTCGTAGTTCAAGCGTTTGCTGTAAGAGCACTCTGAAGTCAAATCAGGACATTCATTAAATAAAGTATAATATAATAAATAAATTTGCTCTGAAAAAACACGCTCATATTTTTTTTTTACAGAGTAACTAATAACGATACTGGCTTAAAACTATATTGTTCCACCTATACACGTCATCTTAGTATAAGAATGATATTTAAAATAAAACTTAACTTTAAAAATATCTATATCACATAGTTTAACTCTTTTAAACTTAACAATTTCCAGGACTTTTTATATTAATAAGAATGTGTAAAATGAATATATCATTTTAATTCAATAACATACATTACAGATCCCTGTTATATTTCTTACTGTAACAATATAGTTTTACTGATATTCACAATTCTTATTTATTATTTATAGAAAATTACAATTTTTGTAAGGACAGGACAACAATACATATTAGAATGAAATATTATTAAAATAACCATTAACATGGACAGTGGTATTAACACACCCCTATACGTGCAGTGGTATTGACCCACCCACCCACTCCTACACAAGCAGTGTTAGTGACTCTCACACCTATGCATACACGTGCAGTAGTATTGACCCACCCACCCTCCCATACATGTAGAGTGGTATTGACCCACCCACCCACTCCTACACAAGCAGTGTTAGTGACTCTCACACCTACCCATACACGTGCAGTGGTATTGACCCACCCACCCACTCCTACACAAGCAGTGTTAGTGACTCTCACACCTACGCATACACGTGCAGTAGTATTGACCCACCCACCCTCCCATACATGTAGAGTGGTATTGACCCACCCACCCACTCCTACACGTGCAGTGTTAGTGACCCTCACGCCTACCCATACACGTGCAGTAGTATTGACCCACCCACCCACTCCTACACGTGCAGTGTTAGTGACCCTCACGCCCACTCATACACGTGTAGTGGTATTGGACCACCCACCCACTCCTACACGTTCAGTGTTAGTGACCCTCACGCCCACCCATACACGAGCAGTGGTATTGACGCATCCACCCACTCCTACACGTTCATTGTTAGTGACTCTACACCCATACACGAGCAGTGTTATTGACCCACCCGTACTCGTTTAGTGTTAATGAAAAATAAAATATAACAATGCCAGATGAAGAGGTATACCTAATTTAAAAGATTGATTTTAATACAAATTCAAATAAATATAATAAATTAAACGTTCCGGAGTGTTTGAATATTGTTCAAAGAACTTGTGCAAATGTTAGTATACGTAATAGACTCAAGGTTTCAAAAGAACCTTCTTTCTCGATGCCAGAGGAACTACCCCGCTTGTCTACCTCATTACGTAGTGCAACTACAAGTGATTCAAAATTAAATACAGCACTGTCCTAATTTTATCAACGTGTACAATTTTAATTGAATGCTACGTGTACAAACGTATGATACATGTACTAACTGAATTCACAGCTACGTTTAAACAAAATACTTAATACTTATATCTTACTTATAGTAACACTCTGTACCTATAATACCATACATACTACTCATGTGTTAAGTGCGTTCGACCGAAAATTGTGTTAGAATATTTTTGAATAAAATTGTTTGTCTTGTTGCAAGTAATAAGTGTGTTGAGGGAAAAATAAAATAAAAAATATGGATATATAGGGCTAACTACAGAGGCTAAATTGGTCTCTCTTAGTGCCTAACAAACAAACCATGCGATATATTTTATTAAAAATTTGAGAATATAGTAGACAAATGGTTATAATTAACCTACAGTAAATTAAAAAATAATAATAACGCTAATATTTTTGCAGTTTAACCAGTTATCATTTTATAAATGATGCCCCCGAGTTGAAATTTGTACAATTATCTTTGACCGTAAAAATAGATTAATAATACATAAAATATTTATTGATAAAGTTTACAGTAATTGAGATAGTTATTCCCGGTTGTGCTTCAGACATGACAGCAAAAGTGCTATTACTCTCCCATGATCCTAGCAAGGCATGCACTTTGCTACTCGTGGCGACAGTAGCGGCGAAACGATTAACTAAACTCCATCCATCGCCGAAATAAGCCGGTCGAACGAACACCCTTAAGGTGGAGGCAAGGACGAATTAATTAAAAATTACAATTTAAAGAACTTATAGTTCTACATCCAAGTTAACTCTCCTTTTACAATAGTTGATTAAATTAATTAGGTTATTAGACGGTTTATTCGTAATTGTACATTTAAAAAACACAATAGTGAAATATGTAACTCAGTGGAAAGACTGAATATATATATTGAAAAGTAAAACATGCAAATAAACCGAGACACAAAAACGGGGTTCATCCAAGCGGCCGTTTGAGCGCTCCAATGAACTTAGTTCTAGATTTCACCACAACTGTAGCTAGGAGTTGCAAAGAGCCTGCCTCACTACACACTCATACCATGATTACCTCCCCCCTCTCTCCTCTAATATTACCAACTACCCCAACTAACAAGTTGAACAAAACTCTCTCATTTATAGTAAACTCTGGTGATGAATTTAATGTTATATATGAATCAAACACATCAGTTATTACAGTTTTTTATTTTGTAAGGATTTATTTATATTTATTTATATAATTTTTTACCAAAAGGCCTTACAAAATAAAAAACTATAATTACTCTAGTGTTTGATTCATCTACAGTATTAAATTATAAATCCAGTAAGAAAAGAGCTTCAAGACTGATACATTCACCCCCCAAGACTGGTGATGACGTTTTTATATATTATTAATCTACCAAAGATAAATGTGGAAACTTAAACTTTTAATTTTTACAGACATCATTATATTGTTACACTTAAAAAATATATTTTAAAAGTGCTACTTTACGTTAGGTTGGTTAGTACCTTTTTTCAACTATATTTTCAAAGGTTGAATAAAATATATCGTACGGTTTTTAGTGAGTTGTTTACCTAGAAAGCCACTTTGTGTAACTAATATACCTAAATAATTATTGTTGACTTGTTCCCTCAATATATATATTACTTGTAAGAAGACTAACGCTTTTAGACTTAAAAATATTTCTTTTTATGGAACTACATTAAGCTAAAATACCATTTCCAAATATACAATAACACTTTTTAAAATCCAAGAACTTTTAAATGCGATAAGCACGTTTTTGTTCGATCTTTCTTAAGTGGTACTCTCAGTGTTTATGGTCCATGTTATTGGACTTACTATGTACTAATAATGTTAACAAATAAACGAATTTAATATTCCTTCCACAATCAAACCCAAACATTGTGCATGCACACGGTAATGCCGTGAAGTAATCCAGTGAATGAATATTTGCAACGGTAAATTAACCAAATGGACTTTAATCCGTAAACTATTGTAATGTAAAATAAACTATTTGAATAAAATAGTGCACAAAGAATCATATATAGTGCTCTTTAGTATTAAGACATTTACTTTACCTAAATGAGTATTTTTTCTTGAATTTTTAGTATATAAGAGCACCGTAGAGTTTTTTCTACCAGATCCACCGTATTTACAAAAAAAGATGTCTATTCCTTTGTGAATCCCTCTGGTCTGAAGATGGTAAACATGTTTTACCAAAATCCATACCCAAAATTAATGTAGTAATTATTTTCATTGTAAAACATATATGTTTGTTTTTAAGGTTACTTATATTGTAGTTCTACCTACAATATAAGTATTGTATTCTTACAATATAAGTAAGTATTCTAATACAATGAGGTATTGTTGTGAGTAATAAAAAATGTATTAAAAATTGGATGCTATGCACATAAATGCCAAACAGTTAAAATTAAATCAGCCTTAAAGATAAACAGCCAATTAATAGTTAAAAAAGTTATGCGTATTAATGTGACAACAATTTAACTATTATACTACTTTATTTGCTTTTTTAATAGCATTTAATTAGAAGAAAATGCAATTGTAAAAATGTTTAGTGTGATACTCTTTTTTATTCCTTAATTTGAAAATTATGTTTCTTGATATGTATAAGTTATGAACACACTTATTACGTTAAACTTATTATATATTATACATATTAAATATTTAGTACATTTAGATACTAAGTTTTTCTCAAATTATATATGAAGACACACGGTTTGAAATTCTTTTTGGCAGTGTAATTGAAATATATCAATTCCCATCATTATTTGTAAATGGAATTTCAGTTTACCTACGGGGCAGTCTGATAAAGTGGTTTTGGTCACAATGATAAATCGTTCTTGCAGGAGAATTTTGACAGTTATAAATAGCCTCAGAAGCTAAAATATCCTACACAATTTGTCGGTTCGTAAAGTTAACTGAAAAGAAAGTTTTACAGACTATTCACTCGTTAAAGCTTTCGAAGTTAACGCATTTTCGGGTTAAAATTAAAATAATTGTCTGAGAAAGTATCAGTTTAAGAAATCGTGGCATTTTTAGTATAGCACATGAGAAAAAAATATGTGAATCGTTTTAAATAATAGATTTTAATTAGCATAATACGTGTTGGTACATATACAATACAAGTAAACGTCACACAACACAAATGTATTATAATATAAGCACAAAATGCACAACTATATTACATTATAACTACAAAATGCTAAAGTATTATGGTGATCTATTTCTGTGAACCACGCTCACTTTCCTCAGACCAGTAGCCTATGAGATAAAAATATGTGAATCGTTTTAAATAATAGTTTTTAATTAGCATAACACGTCTTGGTACACATACAGTACAAGTAAACGTCATGCAGCACAAATGTATTACAATATAAGAAAAAATTCACAACTATATTTCAATACAAAATGCACAAATATTATGGTGATCGATTTCGGTGAACCACGCTCATCTTCCTCAGACCAGATGGATTCACAAAAGAATAAGAGAAAACAAGTACTGTATTCTTTTTTGAATCCATCTGGTCTGAGGAAGGTGATCGTGGTTCACCGAAATCGATCACCATAATATTTTTGCATTTTGTACTTGTATTGTAATATATTTGTGCATTTTGTGCTTATATTGTGATATATTTGTGTTGAATGACGTTTATTTGTATTTTAAATAATGTAACAGTTTTTAATTTTATTTTTACAATTGTCAATAAGTAACGTTTGGATGCTATAGAAGTAAGGTCATAAGAAAAAAATATGTGTGGATTAATTATATCACTTTTATACATTCTTTATCTAATTTGTTACATTGTTGTTGCAATAAAAAATTAAGGTGTTTAACATGGATTTATTTGTGTAATTAGAAACACAAATGGTGATAACCATTTTATATAACCGTAAATTGTGTTATAAACACCTGTTTCTCTTTGCATCACCGATATAGAGTTGGTTTTCAAAAATAAAGAGGAAATTACAACACAAAACTAATTAAACCATTTTTTAAATTGTCCAAAGTAAATAACTTATTAACTGTGACATGTTTTATATATGTAATGAACATATATTGAATAGCCTTAATAGATTCCAAACTTAATTTAGATCAAACAAAACAAATTATACTTTTGTATGTACTTGGCAAGCTAGTTGGGGTTGGTTGCTAAATATTGAATGACATAATTGTAAATTAAATATCGTGTTGATGTACAATTTTCAAGCATGATCATCTTTACCCACTTCTATAAAGGGAAATGTTAGCATTATAAATGTGTCGGTCAGGAAAAATCATTAAAATTATAAATGAAAATCTATATACTTTGATTGGGAAATGGAAAAAAATATTTGAAAAATACTTAAAAACGAGAAGTATTTGAATAAACAGGGATATAAGAGGTAGTTTTCCATTTTTGTATAAAAAAATTCCAATTATGGTAAAAATTAACTGTTAATTACAATAAATTAAAATGATATTCAAGAGCCTCAAAAAATATTTTGTAGGTTCTGTGAGTGATAGCAAAATGGGCTAGCTGTTTTTGCACCAGAAAAACGTTTAATGGAATCTAACGTGCCATGTATGCATAAAACAACCCCCCACCCCAAAGGAAAAATATGCTCAAAACCCCAATATTGGACAGTGTTGAACTAATACACCCAAGTGGGCTATCAAATTAAATGTATTCTTCTCTTTATTACTAATATTCCATCATATTTTATAAAATACTATGTTTATGGCCTCTTCTTCCCCAAAAACCAAAATTCATGGTCTACTGCTTAAGAATCCTAGCGTGGCCGTAGACCAATCTTCCTCACGAGGTGGCAGCCGAGATCCACAAATGTGACTGTAGCAGAGCGTCTTGGTGAGGCTGAGCTCCCCCGTGGTGCCGCAGGCCGAGTTCCACAAAGGGGCTAAAGGTAAACGTGGAAAACATATTTTGATACATGGTAGCATATAAATATAACGTGGAACATAATAAACGTTCTAACATACAATAAATTAAAATCAAATTTACACTTAAATAGAGTAATGCGTTTAGGGGAATTTATGAAATTGCACCCAACCCCCACCCATACACGTACAGTGGTATTGACCCACCCGCTCACTCACACACGTACAGTGGTATTGACTCACCCGCCCACACATACACAAACAGTGGTATTGACCCACCCACCCACCCATACACATACAGTGGTATTGACCCACCCGCCCACTCATACACGTACAGTGGTATTGACCCACCCGCCCACTCATACACGTACAGTGGTATTTACCCACCCGCCCACCCATAAACGTACAGTGGTATTGACCCACCCCCACCCATACACGTACTAGTGGTATTGACCCTACCACCCACCCATACACGTACATTGGTATTGACCCAACCACCCACTCATACACTTACAGTGGTATTGATCAACCCGTCCACCTATACACGTACAGTGGTATTGACCCACCCACCCATATACGTACAGTGGTATTGACCCATCCACCCATACACGTACAGTGGTAATACTACTGTACGTGTACGGGTGGGCGGGTGGGTCAATACCTCTGTACGTGTATGGGTAGGCGGGCGGGTCAATACCACTGTACGTGTATGAGTGGGCGGGTGGGTCAATACCACTGTACGTGTATGAGTGGGCGGGTGGGTCAATACCACTGTATGTGTATGGGTGGGTGGGTGGGTCAATACCACTGTTTGTGTATGTGTGGGCGGGTGAGTCAATACCACTGTACGTGTGTGAGTGAGCGGGTGGGTCAATACCACTGTACGTGTATGAGTGGGCGGGTGGGTCAATACCACTGTTTGTGTATGTGTGGGTGGGTGAGTCAATACCACTGTTTGTGTATGAGTGGGCGGGCGGGTCAATACCACTGTACGTGTATGAGTGGGTGGGTGGGTCAATACCACTGTATGTGTATGGGTGGGTGGGTGGGTCAATATCACTGTTTGTGTATGTGTGGGCGGGTGAGTCAATACCACTGTTTGTGTATGAGTGGGCGGGCGGGTCAATACCACTGTACGTGTATGAGTGGGCGGGTGGGTCAATACCACTGTATGTGTATGTGTGGGCGGGTGAGTCAATACCACTGTTTGTGTATGAGTGGGCGGGCGGGTCAATACCACTGTACGTGTATGAGTGGGCGGGTGGGTCAATACTACTGTATGTGTATGGGTGGGTCAATACCACTGTTTGTGTATGTGTGAGCGGGTGAGTCAATACCACTGTACGTGTTCTGTACTCTATACAGAATACAGAAGAGTAGTCAAAGGTTAAACCATCAGCCATGATTTAAATTAAGTAGGGTCTACCTTTGGGGGAAGGGGTTCTAATAAATGGTCTACTAGGATATAATTGAGCGCAGTCTACATCCGTCTTTGTCTACAAGACTTCATTGATTCATCGTTCTACTGATTACTTGGTCTCTTACTATGTTTTAGTTACTGTTCTAAGTATATTTTTAACCGAATATTATACAGTATATTTGTTTACGCCATAACTCCTTCTTTCAGAAGATAAATCCTAGATAAAGATCTTATTTGACTTTTGATTAAGTTGACATTATAGTGAGTAATATTAATGGAAGAACTGAACAATAGAAATACAATGCAATTTAATTTAAATGCATCTATACAACATTATTTTGAAAGGCAGAAACTACGATCTGAGTTTATTTTCATTTTGTTTAGTTTTTTGTTTACATTTATAAAATATCATTGTTTCTAATTTCTGCTTTATCTTACCATAAACATTTTGTTTTAAATATGTAATTATATAACTACCAAAAATGCGTAAAAAACTTGTTACATTTAACATTACAAGTTTGTTTATTTCCAAACCGATAAATGATTTTAAATTTGTTTTCATTATAAGTCTGTTTATATAATATTTATTTATATCAGTTTGTCAATACATTTTTATTTACTATTTTTATTCACACGTTCCTGAATAAAAACAGTACACTTTCCAGGTATAATACGTTAATAGACAAATTGATCCCCCGCACCATTCTTTTTTGTTTCTTACTTAAAACGACAAAATATAATACAAAAACAATAAAATATATATAAAATTACGATTCGTTAAAAAAATATTCTCTACTTATCATCTATACACATAAAACTAATGTATGTATACTCGTATATTATTTTTATAAATTAGCCTACTAAACCACTAATCAGATTGCCATGAAACTTTGGGAGGTTAGAGTTTACTTTCGGGAAGGTTTGTGGCATGGTTTTATTCCCTTCCTACTCTAGGGCTCCACACAGTAGGCTTTTAAAGTTTCAATGTTATTCTCACGGGGCTGTTTTATTTATTTGACTAAAGATCAGCTGATAAAAAAAGGGTTATCAGATTAAAGGTATGAGTAACTTTTAATTTTTTTTACACCGTCAGCTGATGGATAAAAACTAATAAAATGAACACTTTTTAAATTTTAAAAAGGGTAAGTGATGTTTATTGAAATTTAACTTTTAAAATAAACTAAAGATATGTTTATATGTTAGTCCCGTTGCAAGGCACGAGTAAACATCTAGTATCATATAATGTAACTCAAATGAAAGTGCATAGCATTATATGTATAAGTAAAATATTTTGAGTATTATTTGGTTATTCGATGAAAAACAAATTGGAATGCAATGTATATCCCAACACCGAATTACGTTCAAGCCAGTCCACAATTATTAAATAAGTTACTTGTTTTTACACCATGAGATTTGCAGACTTTTCGCAGTAACATTTTACTGTGGACAAAGAGTAGCATAAATTTGACATTAAAATATTTCTTGACGGACATAAGAGAGTATGTAAGACACTCATGTTTGTGGGAAAGTAAATATAAGAAATTATTACTTCCTTATGTGTAATTTGTTGTTACTTTTTTACGTAAAAACCTCACTCACCAGTTCACATGGGCTAATAGACCTGTGTGTGACCTTTATTAAACGAACCAATAACGACCGTTAACTCGTTTGGGGATTCTAACCTTCGGCTGCTCTCCACAGTCCAAAGCCAATTAGCCATCATGCCAATATAAATAACAAAGTATTTTTTTTTTTTTTTAGTTTATAAATGGTCATGTGAACGTAACTAAAAATATTATTTATGCTATACAGAAGACATCTATAGGGTGGGTGAAGTAAAAAAATAATGTAAAAGTGAGCAAGTATTAATCATTACTCAGATATAACATTATTAACTATAATTAATGCCAATTATCTATTAAAATTCTGTTCTGACTTTGTATTTTTACCTAAAGGAACTTAATACAACAAATGATATAGGTAATATTATTTCAACATGTATATTGTATGCTTTCTATGGGTTATTTTAGAATATTTTAAATTTTAGAATACTTAATAAAATAATATTAAATATTGGATACCATTTCATTTAGTATATATTTATTTAAATTTTTACTGTGTGAATCAACTGGCTAGCCTTACCGATATTTTGTTTTTGATTATTTTTCTTATTATAATTTTACTATGTAATTATTAACTTTCTATTTGAATTTTTTGTTCGTATGAAAATAGAAAAAAATGCAAAACCTAATGCTTAAAGTGCATCTATATTTCTTACATTGATTATGAAAAACTTCTTTTTCTGTATAATTGAAGTGATAATATAATACTGCCAATAGATCAAGCAGAGTATTTCGATTGAAATTTTATCGCAGAATAGTTTTTTTTAATTAGAAAAAAATACAATTTTCGTATTAAATAAACGAAATTTCATTCCTTCAAAGAACGGTAAACCAATAATTTTATTTTAAGAATAAAATCATTTTAAAAATAGATATTTCAATTAAGTACACGTGTTATATATATATATATATATATATATATATATATATATATATATATATATATATATATAAATTATTTATCTCGTTCCTTATTGTTCTAACAATATGAATTATAATATAATTTTCAAGGTAAGTTATATAAGTATATATACCTCGATATATATTCTTACAAAGATGGTGTATACATGTGAATAGTGAGTAATATTAATGGAAGAACTGAACAATAGAAATACAATGCAATTAAATTTAAATGCATCTATACAATATTATTATACAATTATTATATATTATTATACATGTGAATGTAAACAACACTTTTAAAAGAACCGTTGGCATCTCACTCTGCTGGAATTCTCTAACTAATTCCCCTAACTCTCACTGGAATAGTCTCCCCTTTATAGTTGGTCAATGTATGAGACTGGAATAGACTCAAAGGAAATTATTTCCTCTATGTTGACTAGTGTATGATACTTCTGTCGCAAACTCCTCTTGTTTCCATGGAATGTGTGGTTTGTCTGAAGTCCTAACGTGCGGTGCCAGTCTTCTGGACATACGAGCATTTTATCGGTATCATTAATCAAACATACGATATACATCGTAGGTATATGAAGATATCGTTTGGTTTTTAATACCATAAATGAAAGTAAATATAGGAGGAAAGAAAACTTTAAAAAATACTTAACATTTTAAATATTGAAAAAATGTAATTTTTAATATCCTTAGTAGTTAATATACCTATTAATATTGAACTATGGTTTTTGTAAACATATAAATAACGATAAAAAAGGGATGTTCTAACTTATTTAAGGATTAACTTAATTTAAGGATTAATACTGTAGGTTTTTTAGAGACGTTCTCTAAATGTAGGTTGTGACCCCCAGGGGGGTGGCGTGAAGACTCTATGGGGCAGGGCGTGAGAAACTTGGGAAAATTAGTATTGAATTAGTAAGGCAGAACAAAAATTTTTTTAACATGAAAAAACAACTAATTAGAAATTATATATTGAATAGTACCATCGTTACGTCAAAAATAAAGATATATTATCCCAATAACGTACGATTTAGGGTTTGTAACGTTACTGTCGTTAAGTGCAATATTACATACACAGGATCCTACACGAAATGACTTAATATGTGATTTAATGGAAATGTTGAAGTAAATACAAACATATTTTATAAAACCTTTGTACTTTGTATTCACTAAAATATTGTAATAATTAAATTATAAGGGGGGGGCGCTAGCCTATAGTATGTCAAGGTGGGGGGAGGGGGGCTCGGCCTGAAATGTTTGAGAGCCCCTAGATATCTTATAGGCTTCTCAACTACTTATGTGTTATCAAAGGGACGACAGCACGAAGGGGACCTCTCGCAGATTCACCTCACATATCGCTCGATTTCACTCCATTCTTACCAATATATTGGAAAAACGTGTATTAGGAAGGGAAGATAAGTGGAAACCACAGTTTCTTTTTATATTTTTGGTTTTCCTGTTTTTGAATTCCACGGAGTTTTGTAATTTTCTGTGGAACACATTTTGAATATGTTTCAACAGTTGCTACCTCTTTAGTATGGATATAAAATTGAATAGAACTAAGTAGTATAAATCCAAGTAAATATTAACAAACTGGAATCTACATTTTCCGGTGACAACCGCGTCAAGGTACTATCTACAATATTTACAAGATAACCAAACGTTTCGCCCTACTGTGATGTGGCATCCTCAGTCTCAGTGAAACCACTGAAGATGCCACATCATAGTATAAGCGAAACGTCTGGTTATCTGGTAAATATTGTAGATAGTACCTTGACGCAGTTGTCACCGGAAAATGTAGATTCTAGTTATGACACCGGCTGCTCAAACCAAAGTTCTAAGATTAACAAACTGGATGAGACCACTGAAAAAAAGAGATCGCTTCCTTATGGCCACAGCGAGTGACTTAGTAAAAGTTATAAATATACTTAATCTAATGTTTTAAATATCTATGGTTATAATTAGTAACTCCTTGAGAATTTTGAGGGAATAAAGGTGGGACTGACGACTAACTAAAAGGACAATCTCATAATATTACATTTAAATATATTACATAGCGTGTCTTTGACTGTTTCAATATTGTCAGATGTATACTTAGTTACCTTTATAAAGCCTAAGAGTGATGGAAGCCATCAAGTTTTGACAAATTATAGAGCCCAGTGAACTTGGTCTGCAAACAAACTATCAATATTGCAGATAGATTGCTCTCTCTCTGTGGGAGGCCCCCGAGGAAGGGGGGGTCTTTGTGGTCCGTCACTTCAGGGGAGTACATTTTGATATAATAAGTACTTTTGAACAAACATTAAAAAAGACGTGATTTTCAAAGACAATTAAGCGAAGTACAAATATATAACGTCAGTATTAAAATTATATTGAACTGCTTAAATAAAGTAGATTTTTCAAAGTAGTTTTTAACAACTGCGATGATTTTATTTCATTTTAAACCATCCCACATATCTACCCCAACATTAAATTTATGTGATCCATTTAAGATGATTAAAAAAACTATATAGACCATATAATACAAAATGTTCTATAATAGATAGTAATACGAAGTAAATATGTGATAAGAATCTCTTTTATATTACCGCCACACAACTTTGTGTGTATTTTAAGGCGAATACGAACGATTGCACGAGTGTGAGTGACCTGTGTAGTCTGGTTACTAACTGAGTTCGAATTATGTTAGGAAGGGTAATTTATCAACAGCCCAATAGCCAGGGAAACTTAGGGGCCTACAGCTGTACGTGGAATTCGAACCACGTAGTATTGGTATGATTTTCAGATAAGTAACAAACCTGATAATCAGTTCTCTCCCCTACACTACCACCCAATATGGACACTCCAAACTTCTGTAGTAGTGTCCACACCTATGGCAAAGAATGATTGGACACAATATCCGGTATTAAGAGGACCGAACTTAGAACCAATCGCCTACAATCCGCACTACAGTGCCCAAGTAGCTGGGTTACAGCGCTGTGCCATTATACAATTATACATATAGTTTTCTTGCTGAATTCATCACTTGTAGGTAGAAATAAACAAGTGACTTCACATAATATATTTATTTTTAACGATATATTTTTGTGAATTCATCTGCTCTGAAGATAGTAAACAGTTTACCGACATCAGTCACAACAGTATTTAAATTATTATTTATGCTTATTTTACTACGAAGTTCTTTTGCCTTTAGTTTTTTTTTTATTTTTTTTTTACATAAATAACGTATTTCAATAAGGGACATGCGTTTGTATAAACAATATGACTAAATTGTTTTGATATAATCATGTTTGAAGTATTCCTATTTTGATCCTTGAGGTTATTGCCAGTGACTTATCATTAACGATGGCAATTTGCCCGTAATGGCCTTAAGGTTGATTGCCAACTTTATGTTCCAGAGTAACACGAAACCGTGATAAGGGCGTTTACCCAGATTACAATGGAAATGTTGCCAATGTTAACGTCAAAGCAGATCTGTAATACTTCCAGTGTGGATTTTATTGACGCTTGATTTTATTTTATTACGTAAACAATTAATTATTAGTTAACAAACAATGTGAGTTTAATTAAAACTACAGTATATATTATTTTTAGTAAAACTTAACTAACTAAACTAGAGTAAAATGTAAATTTAAATTAGTAAAGTTAATGTGATAAACATAAAGTAAGTGACATATTTTCTTAAATTTGCTAAACGTATAAGTAATTATGTATCACTTTATTAGATGTTTTGTATTGATGGTGATAACTATAAATTATGTGATTTCCAGAGAGGACAGTTTTTGTCCTGCTCCATATAACATTTTGCGTATGGAAAAGTTCTTCAGGAGATTTTAACACACTACCCGAGCATAAAACATTGCAGATTCAAAATCCGTGTTTTCTGGAACTCCTGAAATATGTTTTTGAATGTTACGGAAATGATGAGCTTATAGCCTTGTAGTTTATTTTTTTTGTATGCTAGACTGACTGTAAAACAGCATAGGATGAATATGGACTTCCAATAGGGTTTATGAGTGACTGTAGTCTTTTTTACTAAATATGGCTGACTATCATTACAAAGTGTCATTAATAGGCCAATTATTACAAATATACAGTGAGTGGATATCAGCTAAGCCTTTTTTAAAAAAAATTTAATCTGTTTAAGGCAGTACTGATTAAATTTAACTGATAAAAATGGGCTTTAAATACTAACGTCCGATTAATGTGAATTTAGAGATTCATAAATTTCATAAATTGTTGGCTACTGTGATCCTAAAACTTCTTAAGGTTACAAAAAATATATTATCTTTTTTTGCATGCAACATATAGCACCTTAGTCTACAAAAATCCCCGCCCACATCGTTACACAATTTTAGGTGAAAGTAAATATGTAAGATATATTTTTAATGCTGATTTTTATCTTGAATTAATATGTAATGGGGCACATATCAATACTTAGGAATGCTGATAACATGTTGATGTACAGTTGACCAAGCCACTGAAGGGAAGTAAACATCATTCTACAAGCACAGCAATACATATCACAAACTTGTAGTACAACTATCGTAACTTTTATTTATGATAAATATTTCACAAACATTGAAGCAAGCTTTATGATGTATTTCACAATGCTAATTACCTTAATAAATTGAGGGAATATATATTTTGGTAAATGTGACTAGTGTGATAGTTTTAAATTATTCCCGTTTAAAACTGTTTTCAGGACACTAAATGGCAATGGATATAAATTTTATATCCATTGCCATGTTAGAATGCTCAAATATATCACTCGGAGTGCGAGGAACAAAGACTAACAATGCTGGTATGAATATGCGTGACTATGAGTGATGTAAATAAAACCTGAAAACCTCGTAACAATAAAGAGATTAGCTCAGCGCCTGCAAACTAAATGATACTCTATCCGTCATACATTGTAGGCTGGAGACAGGCTACGCGGGGGGGGGGGGAGGAAGGCCGCGACCTTGCTTGGAATGCGGAAAGTAGGTCACTAGGTTATCGCATCGGCGGTTATCAGTCGTTTGAATGGCTTAAAGAGATTTAAATGTCCGCGCTCCACTACAGCTTAAAGTGACGAACTGTTGTATTTTGAATGGTGTTCGTAATGGTATATTTCATGAAATCATAAGTTTTGTTTATTGTGTGAGTGTACGTATACGTGTATACTGCATTTTTTATGTACTATATTATAATTTTGTTCGTTATAATAATTCTTTTACTTAAATTGTTAAATAATTATTATTGTTTATATTGTATTTTATTTATGTTGTTTCAAGTATTGTTTTGTTTTCACCACTTAGTTGATTTAAGTGTACAGTATCATCTATTGTACACCACTGCCACAGAGCACTATTTGGTTTTATTTTCACTAACAACAATTAATTATTTTTTCCCTCTTTTTTAGTATACAACATTTTCTTTTATTTCTTATTCTTATATTATACAATTTTTGCGTACAGTATATACTATCGGCACACAACGACAAGCTATAATGGCTTGTTGGGACCACATGCTATAATATTTTTGGTAAAAAAATAAATTAAGTTGAAAAAAATCAGTTAAAGTTCGGCAGATAAACAAAACGTTGTAAATTAAATGAATCACACGACAACAAACACTGCAAACGAAAATGGGGGAATCCAAAACAAGTGATTCAAGTTGATACCTGTCTCAGTACGCCCCCCTCCTCCACCCCGCTCTAAGGCGAGTGTCTACTCAAGGTCCACATGACTACGTGAGTAGGCACTCGCGTTTTTAAATAAAATGTTATTCAACTGAAATCAGGACTTGACTCAGCTTTGGGAGTAGGCACTCAGCCTCGTTGCGAGTGCTCACTCAGAGTGAGCACTCAACTTTATTCCCATCACCCAATTGGATTTACCACACTGTTGAACACATATTCACATCATAACGCTGTAATATCGATTGAGACCAATCCTCTACATCTTATTTATTAAGAAACGGCTGAAATTAAATTTTTTTTCAATTCTATTTGAAATGACATGAATGGTTTCTAGTACACCCTGTCTCTTTGTATACGGAGCACGCTTGAGTATTCCATTACAACAAGCTAGCACTAAGGGTAGTCGAACCAACCCCAGACACGGGTAACCCTTTAAGAGTCTGCATAGGCTGGCAGCCATGTTAGTTTTAATCCCATAAGAACAACGTTACTTGTGAATCCATATTTTTGGTTATTTATTGACCAAAAGTGGTGTTTGAGGTGTCATTTCAAACTTTATCATATTGCGCATTGGGTTTGTTTTTAATATTTTGAATACATATGTAGTTTTGGAAAATATGTGAAAATAAAAACTTAAACTAAATATTTCTTACATATTTCCTATAAACCTAATTAAGAATACGTAAAGCAATTTCAACGTACGATTTAATTTTTAATCAAATGCAATTAGTTTGAAAAATCTGTTTAAAAATAACTGATTGATTTGGATACGTGAGATCATATGTCCGGTTCGAAAATAACATTGTTCTTATGGGATTAATACCAATATGGCCGACAGCCTCTGACAGCGTCTAAAGACTCTTACTGTCAGACCAACTCCAAATAATACGGGCTCACTATTATTTATGGTTTTAAAAGAGAAAAGTCCATCATATCTTGGCAACAGGGTAAACAGTGACTCGACCGTCGCGGGCATCAAATACGCCTGACCACTCATCGATGCCTGTGAATTTATCAATCATTATAAAATAACAGTACATATTGCAGTGATTATAGTTTAGAAATCTCATTTACCCACCCAAAAATAAACGTAGTGTTAATTACTCACCCACCCATTCCTACATGTGGTACACGGACCTTCTTTCGCATCTATTTTGTAACTGGAAATGTTACCATAAGGCCAACGTTTCGCATAAAAAGTTCTTAAGATGGTAAGAATATGTGTAAAACTCGCTGGTTACACATGGGATGTTCCATCTACATACCAAACATGACTTTTTTAAGTAGCTACAGATTCCGTTGAATAGCAAACACTATGACGCGACTGTTCGGATTTACCAGAATCAAATATTTAACATTTTTCATCACCAAGGGTTCGTTGATAAAAACGAGGGAGATCATCAAAATTATTAAGGGATTGAGGATTTGGATTAAGATTTTTTCGGCATTCTCTTCTTAAACACTTTGCCAAATTTTTCTCTTGAAGGCAGTTGGCATAAAACACCTTGGGAGACATTGCTCAATTCGGTGCGTAGTAATTGAGCAGGATGTTCAATATATCTGTTTCGATACATCGATGAATTAGTACCGATATTTTCTTTCGATAATATAGGCCATATCGATATATTGGTTCGATATAACATATCAATATGTATTGACATTATTTTCTCTCCTCAAAGTCATTACGATTTGAACAAACACATTTAAGTTGCCTCTTATGCGTACAAAACACGAATTTAAATAATAAATTAACTTTATTTGTTTTTTTACGTGAGGTTAAGTAGAAAATTTATTTCCAAACTTTTATTTTTAAATGGTTTTCCTGACAAATATTAGAAGCGGCTTTAGTGAATTAATTATTAAGTGCTTATGAGAAGTTTAATAGCATTTTAAATGTGAAAAACAAAAATACCGATGTTATTATATTATTATTTTATAATTAACGTAATAGTGAAAGGTAATTATTCATATTTTGAATTTTTTAGTCAACCCTAAGGACTAAAACTTATTTCGTGAAGATAAATGCATTTAATTTTTACAATTATTAGGCTAGTCTAAACAGTGACAGCAAAACATGAGTGTATGTTTGGTCATGACATAAGAGTTAGTGCAAGGTTTTAAACAGATAAATCATTTACTATCCAATATATCAGTTACTCGATAAGTCGACATTTTTCTAGAAACATTTTAATTCCTAGGGCTGCTATTTATAATAAAGTTATAATATAAAATAACAATTGAGCACCCTTAAACATTTTATTAAATTAACACCGACCGTTTTCGGCAATTATGCCATCTTCATAGGTGTTTACTTTCTAAACTGTTAAAAAACTAATAAAATGAAATAACAAATTATTATTTAGAAAACAATCTTAAATTGGTAAATATTTGTGATTTGGTGGTTAGTTGTCATTGTGTGTGTTGTTTCTTATATATATAATTGTTTCGAATATTGGGTCTTTTTTGTATTGACATGGTGTTGATTAAATTGTTGGGATTTTCTTGGTTGTGTTTATAAATTTCAAGTTCTTGAGAATCTAGGCTTTTAATTTTTGAACAGAATTTTAGAATTTTCATGTTGGTATTCTTATTTGGGTAGTTGTGATTATTGTATTGTATTAAGTGTGGTATTGCTTTTGGTATTACTTTTCAGTTTAGTAAAATTCAGTTCATGAATGAAAAGACTAGATTCTCAAGAAGTAATTTATAAACATAACCAAGAAAATCCCAACAATTGAATCAATACCATGTTAATACAAAAAAGAAACCCAATATTCATTAGAAACAACACACACACTGACAACTAACCACTAAATCACAAATATTTACCAATTTAACATAGTTTATGATTTCTTTATAGTAAGGATTTATTTCATTTATTTTTTTTGTAACAGTTTAGAAGTAAACACCTACGAAGAAGGCATAATTACTGAAAACGGTCATTGTTAATTCAATAAAATGTTTAAGGGTGCTCAATTGTTAATTTATATTATAACTTTAAGATATTTTTTTATATATAATAACGTTAGATCGATATTTGGTTTCGATATATCGATATGTTGAAAATATTTTCAATCCCTACACATACACGTACAATGGTAATGCTTGGAATTAGGTTTGAACAGGTTAACAGTCAACCATTAAAGTAGTCGTTATAAGCCTGCTATTGTTGTAAGCCCAACTGGTCCAGCCGTTAATGTTAACACAATACACAAATTAATTGTGCTAAACCTGACACAAAATGGTACATGGAATCCATTCAAGTACGATTCTACTTTGTGCCTAGCAACTTTACTTTTTGTATCCACATTTACTAACTGACTAATTTACAAACTCTGCGATATTTACAGCATTATACGAGCAGATGATTATACCGTAAATGATTATACAGCATTTACACATTTCTCGTATTATCAGACATTTTTTTATCACTGGAAACTAAACCACTGTTATTTTTAAAAGTAATGTCACGTATTGTAATCGGTAGACGCCCCATGACATCCGAAACGTCAACGGATGATAATGATTATCACACTCGAGTCTGTGTTCTCTCTACGTGCTTAAGTGGGTGGGAGGGTCATTGCCATTGTACGCGTATGTATGGGTGGGTGGGTCATTAATATTTTACATGTATGTATGGGTGGGTGGGTTATTGACACTTTAATTGTATTGGTGGGTGGGAGGGTCATAACAAAATGTAGTGGGTAGGTCATCACTGCTGTTTGTGTATATGTGTTGGATCATTGTCACTGTACGTTTATGTGTGATGGATAATTCATTCTCACTCTACATGTATGTGTGGGCGAGTGGTTCATTAACACTGTTCGTGTTTGGGTAGTGGGTGGGTCACTGTCACTATATGTGTTTGTGTGATAGATGGGTCATTGTCACTTTACCTGTATGTGTGGGCGAGTGAGTCATTAACAATGTTCATTTTGATGGGTGGGTGGGTCACTGTCACTATTTGTGTATGTGTGATAGATGGGTCATTGTCGCTCTACCTGTATGTGTGGGCAGGTGGGTCATTGACACTGTACGTGAATGGATGGGGGGGTCATTATCAAATGTTCGTGTTTGGGTGGACGGCTGGGACACTGTATCTGTACGCGTATATGTAGTCGGTTGCTCATTACCGCTCTGTTTATGTGTCAGTGAGTTGGTCATTACAATTGTTCATGTATAGGTGGGAGGATCATTAACGCTGGTAATGTCACTAGTTTCGTGCGTTCTTTATTGAAATAGTACAGTAAATAATATTCCTTTGAAGTTTCATACTAAAATATGTGTTATAATAAAGTTCGTAGATAAATACACAATAATGTTTTCATAGGAAATGTGAAACAAACAGATATTCAACAGTTTAAGAGTAATATGAGCTCATAAATCCTCAGTTAATGTTTAATACTTAAGATTGTAATTTAGTTAATTGGCGTAGATAGAATGAAGTCAGTTAAAGACTTTTCGAGCCACTTAAAGCTGGCAAGTGTACAGAGCCAACAACAGGGGTTTATTTATAACTTGCCGTTAAGTCTATTTAGTTTATAGGACAGTTATAAAGGCCTTTTTTATCCAGGATAAAATTATAGATGTTGATACTATTTCTAATAGCATATCATAATAAGATAACTACATTTGCATGCAATTTAAAATCCGAGTCAGCATTAGTTTTGTTGTTTCTTGCATCAGCACAAAGTTCTTTCTTTTTGTAGAGGACCATCACGACCTTTTCTTTTATTCAGGACTTTAGTCCAATATACTCTTCTTCTCTCCACACCTCTCAGGCCCTTGATCTATATTCCCTTAGGGCTTTGCCATTCTATTGCTATCTCATACACTCCTTTGGTAGTTTGTACTCCCCTCACTTTATACACGACCGAACAAGTATAGCAGGAACCAGCAGTTTATCTAAACTGCATCCTAAATTAGGTTATATCATAGAGTAATAAGGAACAGAGGTCACTTTCTTAGGGCAGCGAGTGCCTTTGTGGCAGTTAATGACTGCCACTAACGAACATTTTTGTAGGATGTTTATTATTCTAAATTATTATTCCTTGAAGATAAATACAACATTAGGAAGTATACCTTAAGTGTTTAGTGGCTTCATTGTTAGCCACAGCCAAATGTCACGAGTTCCACTCATACGTTTAATATGATACGCAACACACGAGCTTGAAGGTAAAACGTGACGTCACTCAGAAGCATACAATAACAGTTGTAATATTTAGAACACAGAGTGTCGCCTGCCAACAGCAGCACTGCAAGTTTTACAATAAATAACAGTGTACTACGTTGAATTCAACAACAAAAGAGAGACTTGCCAGCAAAATAAGGTCGGTATTTGTTGTCCAATGATGCGTAGCTAGGATTCAGAAACCTTGGTTAAAGGTATTTCATGTAAAAGGAGAGATTGTTTTGTGTTTGATAGTTTAATGGTATTTTTAAGATATGCATGATTTGATTGAAAACTTATAATATGGCTTTAGATACAATATTTACTATAAAATTAATTCACGCAATTTGATAATAGTTATAATTATTAAAACCTGCATTAAATTTCATTTTTACAACAATAATTCCAAAATAAAGAAGCTAAAAATACCATTCTTCACAGTATGATTTCTGAAATTTCTCATGGATTAGATGCATGACTTAATCTCCTTACTTTCCGATACAACACGGTACAAATATTTATTGATTTTCAAGAAATAATTAAAAATAATAATGCAAAACTTCAAATTCAAAATTAGTATTATCATTTTAAATGTTTAGTATGTATATAATTTATTAAACTTAATGAAAGTATATTATATCAATAAAGCATTAAAAGAATTCAGTATCAATTCACTTTTATAAATTATTTAACAAGAACACATATGATTTAAGGATCTATAGAGAAACAAGAAAGCAGCAGTTGATGACATTAGGTGACAAGTCGTTACCCGCTCTACTGGTCTATGATATAAATGTCACAAATTGTGGGATTTGACACGACATGTTTCAATATGTCGATGGCACTTAGCATTGCAAACTGAGGTACTATACCTCACATATCGTGGGATATGATACGACATGTTTCAACGTGCCGAGGCCACTTAAGCATATCAAAGATGTGTTACTATACCTCACACCTCGTGGGATGTGATACGATATGTTTCAACGTGTCGAAGCCACTTGAGCATAACAAAGATGTGTTACTATACCTCACACCTTGTGGGATGTGATACGACACCTTTCAACGTGTCGGTGCCACATGAGGATCACAAATATGTGTTACTATACCTCATACCGTGTGGGATGTGATACGCCATGGTTCGACGTTGAACTAAGAAACAGAAGAATAATGAATGACAAAACATTTAGCTTTAATTGACATAAAACTATACATAACCAAGATATTCGAACAATCAAAGCAAGGCCCAGTAATTCATTTAAAAACAACAATAATAAGGTAAAAATAATAAACATATGTTTTTTTAAAAGTACTCTTCAATTAAAACACAGATTCATATCATTTTTCCCCTCTCAACGATGAAGACACGTAATCTTTTAAATAGTTAGTATTTAATTCTCTTCTTCTAATCTCTAGTAATTCTAGTAATCTCAACTTCTAATTCTTTGAGGTCGCTGACTATCACATGAAGATCGCAGACTTCCATCTGGGAAACCATCTTCTAAATTGTTTTGAGAACTACTTGGCGACAGACGATCATCTTCTTCCTGTTGCGTATTTAGCGATTGAGATTGTAGTAGTTTATCATCCCTTAAAGGTGGTGATACATTACTATTTTCTAAAACAGAATAGTCTTCTGTTCCTCGAGGAGCCAAGTATCTCAAAGATACTGTGGTTTCCGTCCCATCAGGAAGCTGAACAAAGGCGTAGTTGGGATTAACCTCTAACAGTGACACTTCTTGAACTTGCGGATCATATTTTGAAGAGTTGGCATGATCTTTCATCAATACATGCCCTGGTACAGACAGCCATGAAGGTAAATATGAACCATAAGAACTTCGTCTTTGGTGTTTAAACATTCTTTCATGGGGTGTTTCATTTGTTGAAGTGCAAAGCAATGAACGTATGGCATGTAAAGCTTCGCCTAGGACACATTCCCACCGATTAACTTCTAGGTTTTTAAACTTGAGTGCTAGCATGATTGTTTTCCAAATTACTCCATTGTATCTTTCAGTTTGTCCATTGCCTTGTGGGTTGTAGGCAGTTGTGTGACTTGAAGCTGTTCCAATTGAAGTTAGAAAGGTTTTAAGCTCTGCACTCATGAAAGATGAACCTCGATCAGAATGAATATATGAAGGTGTGCCGAAAATATAGAAAAGACGTTTCAAATTTTCTATTATTGTAGCTGAGGATAGATCTGCACATGGTATCGCAAAAGGGAATCTTGAATATTCATCAATTATTGTCAGGAAGTATCGATTTCTTGAGGAAGAAGGTATAGGGCCTTTAAAATCTAGATTTAACCTCTCAAAAGGTGCAGTGGCTTTAATGAGCTTTCCTTCAGTCTTCAAATAGTTAGGTTTGATTTCGCAACAAATCTTACAATTTCTTGTCATCTCCCTGACCTCATTGATTGAAAATGGCAAATTCTTGCATCGTATCCAATGAAACATTCTTGTAACACCTGGATGACACATATGCGTATGCAGCTGACTAAGAGTAGGACTTGAGATTTCATTTACAGAGGCACATATTCTAGAAAAGGCATCGGCAGCAGCATTACTTTTGCCAGGCCTGTAGACAATATCGAAGTGATAGGTAGATAGTTCCAAACGCCATCGGAGAATCTTTTCATTTTTAATTCGATTTGATTGTTTTTGGTTTAGCATGAAAGAAACTGACTGTTGATCTGTTGTAAGTTTAAAATGCTTTCCAACAAGAAAATGTTTCCATTTTCGGAGTGATTCAACAATAGCGTAGGCCTCACGTTCTACAGCACAATGGCGTCGCTCTGTTTGTGACAGTGTCCTAGAAAAGAATGCGACCGGTCTACCAGCCTGTGATAAAGTTGCTCCTATTGCTTGATCAGACGCATCTGTTTCAACCTCAAAACTAGCATTTTCATCAATTGAATGAACAGCTGATTTAACAATCATTGATTTAATCTTATTGAAAGCATCAACAGCACGTGTATTTAAAGGAAACCTTTTAGATTCAACAAGAGGCCGCAATTCGTTTGAAAAGTTAGGAATCCACTTAGAATAGTGGGCGAACATTCCCATCACCCTGCGTAAAGCTGCCAAGTTGTTTGGAATAGGAAAGTCTAGAAGAGGTTGAAGCCTAGTTGGATCTGGACGAATGATATGATCAGAAATCGTATTGCCTAGCAAGTTTATGGATCCTTTTCAAAAAGTACTCTTTTCTTTATTGATTGTTAAATTGTATTTCTCCACGGCTTCCATGAACTTCTGTATATTTGCATCGTGTTCTTCTTGATTATTTCCGCAAATGGTAACATCATCTAAATAAGCGAAAGTACCTTGCAGCTCTTCAGTTTTAATTATCTCATCAATAAACCTCTGAAAACATGGAACCCCATTCGTTACACCAAAGGGAATCCTACAAAATTCGTATAGTTTGCCATTTGCTTCGAAAGCGGTGTACGGTCTATCTTTCAAACTGATTGGAACTTGGTGATAAGCACTACTCAGATCAATAGTGCTGAATAGGCCTATAGAATACTGGGCTACTTTATTGATAATATCATTAACCCGAGGAAGAGGATAAGCATCCAGTTGAGTAAATTTATTTATGGTTTGTGAGTAGTCAACACACATACGTTTCTTATGATTTTCATTAGCAACGACGACAACTTGGGCTCTCCATGGTGATTTACTTTCTATAATTATACCTTCTTTTAAAAGGCGTTTGATCTCCATATCAATAAACTGTCTGTCTGGCAAAGAAAAACTCCTGCTTTTAGTAGCTATTGGTTTACAGTCTGGAGTTAAGTTTTCAAACAACTTAGCCTCAGGGACATTTGCAACAGCTAGGTTACATATTTCCAAAGAGGGCTTGGAACCTTTAAACTCAATTACAACTTTTTCATATTGTTGCAGTATGTCATGGCCTATTATGAAATCAACACAAGAATTTGGTAATACTGAAACTGGAAAATGTTTGAAATACTGATCTTTTAGTTCCAAGTTTACATTACAGGTATACTTAATTGTGCATGATAATGACTTGGAAGCCATTGATATTTTATTAGATTGAGGTTTCAGAACTAAACTTAGATCTTTTGCAAATTGTTCGTCTATGTAGCTTGAAGAGCTCCCACTATCTACTAAAGATTTGGCATTCACTCCATTAACAGTTAAATCAACCAGTGTTTTAGACAAACATGCAGGAGCAATTACTGAAATTACATTACCTTCAGCAAAATCGTTCGTTGATTTGACGCCTGTGGAAGAAGCAGCTATTTTTGATTTGTTAGATTTTGAACGGCACACTATTGCAAAATGACCTATTTTGTTGCAGTAATGACATGTAGCTTCTTTTGCTGGACACTTAATTCTGGCATGTTTTGGTCTTCCACAGAAGTAACATTTTTGATTTGTGGCAACAGCTAAAGTCTCTGTACATGAATTGCATCCAGTCTCATTAGCTAAAACAGTGACATGTTTGTTCAGTGTTGGAAGAGCATTTACAAATTTGTCTGTATTCAAATAAGAACTTGATTGTGTCTTTGCCATTTCAAAAGCTAAAGCTTGTTCATAAGCTTGTTCCAATGTGAGATAGTGGTTTTCAAGTAGTCGTATTCGAGTTTCTTGTGAATGTAATCCTCGTATGAAGGCGTCTAATATATGAGCTTCTTTATTTTCTCGAGCAGATACTGATTTAAATTCACAATCTTGACTTAACTGTTGTAGAATTGTGAAATATTGTGACACTGACTCATGTGGTGCCTGGCTTCTAGTTGCTAATTTATGACGAGAGAAAACTTCATTTTTAGGCTTCAAATAGGCAGCTGTCAATTTTCCAATAGCATCTGAATACTTGTCACAATCATTGAACAATGTGTAGACTGTTGGTGATACATAGTTTACTAAAAGAGATAACTTACCTTTGTCATCAATGTTTTCTACACCAGATATAAAGTTGTCAAAAGCCATTCATAGGTAGAATTGTGTGAGTTAGGGTCTGTAATAAGTTTATCTGGACGAAGAAGTTTATCCATAGTATTTAATGAATATTTATGTCAATTAAATTGAACTAAGAAACAGAAGAATAATGAATGACAAAACATTTAGCTTTAATTGACATAAAACTATACATAACCAAGATATTCGAACAAGGCCCAGTAATTCATTTAAAAACAACAATAATAAAGTAAAAATAATAAACATATGTTTTTTTAAAAGTACTCTTCAATTAAAACACAGATTCATATCAGACGTATCGAGGCCACTTGAGCATAGCAAAGATGTGTTACTATACCTCACACTTTGTAAGATGTGACAGAACATGTTTCAATGAGTCGAGGCCACTTGAACATATCAAAGATTTGTTACTGTTACTATACCTCACAAGTTGTGGGATGTGATGCGACATGTTTCAACGTGTCGAAGCCACTTGAGCTTAGCAAATATGTGTTATTATACCTCACAACTAGTTGGATGTGATACGACACGTTTCAACGTGTCGGTGCCACATGATTATCACAACTATGTGTTACTATACCTTACAACTTATTTGGTTTCATACGACATATTTCAACTTTTCGAGGCCACTTGAGCATAGCAAAGATGTGTTACTATAACTCACACCTCATGGGATTTGATACGACACGTTTCAAAGTGTCGGTGCCACATGAGTATCACTAACATGTGTTACTATATATTATAATTCGTGGGGTTTGATGCAACATGTTTCAACGTGTCGAGGCCACTTGAGCATAGCAAAGATGTCTTACTATACCTCATACCATGTGGGATGTAATACGACACGTTTCAAAGTGTCGGTGCCACAAGAGTATCACAAATATCACAAACATACCTCACTGCTCGTGGAATTTGATACAACATGTTTCAACGTGTCAAGACCACATATGGGTCATATGAGCGCTTATATCAGACCGTCTACCATTAGATAGCAGCACAGGCATGCGTCTACTGCAAGTGGATTGCCTTGGTTTATATGATTTACTCTATAATCAATGGTTCAATTAAAATATAAGATTAAAACTACCAAATGTAAAAGAAAGGTCCCATCAAAAGATTTGGATGAGCTTGTGGAGAAACTTAGTAAGCAGGTGGCCGAGATGTCTAAGGTGTCAGGACTTTAGCTTGAGTAGAGATAGGGCTGGTTCAAATCCTGCCTAGACTGGAAGTATTTATCAGTAATATTCACATTGCACAGTACTGGTTCGTCCCCTTACCTTGTCTGAATAAGTTCCTCGTACAGATCAATAGTCTATGAGGAATGGGCAGAGTAAGGTTAAGAAGGAGATCGGCCTCTCCTTTTATATACACAAAAGAGAAACTTATGATCCACCATGTCAAATTCTTTGCTTAAGTAAAAAACAACCCCGTAGTACGATCCTCAACATTATTATTTTTTAGGACAGTTACCTATATTGTTTAGTTTGTTTACTACAAGAAACTCTATTTGCTTAAAAAATCATTTTAAATTTAACAAACTGTAGTGGTGTAAGTAAATATTTATAAAAATGAACGCAACACCAATAACTTATTAAAATATAGTTTACACTTTATTTATTGTGTTAGGAATCTTAGCCAACACAATTGGTTTCCTTAAACGTAACCTACATTAGCAGGCTGTCACTTAGTTGCATGATAACTTCCAACGTGATGGGGGAAAATAGACCCCAGGGAAATTTACTCTGTCTAAAGAAAGGCCATACTGTCAACCCCACAGACTCTTTATTTCAACTTGCACCCTCAAACTGACTATATAAATATAAATCTTAAATAAACTGCTTTTTTCTAACTTTTTCTAACGTGTATATTTGTATAGCTGAGTAGCATTAATTTAAAGAGTCCATCACAAATAAACGTTTATGTAATTTCTAAATGTTATATGTTACATTTATTTGTGTACATGATATGTTATGGATGTGTCACAAACCCCCCTTTTCTAGAACCTACAAAAATGGGGTAATTTGCGCACGTCCGGGATCGTTAACTTGGGCGTAAATAAATACACTCGCTTGGCTGCTAAAATATTAGAGGTTGATTTATTTAGTAATAGAACTTAAATAATAATAAAACACAATAATAAAAAGATTAGAAGGTGTCTTAAAATAAACAAGTAATCACACAAATCATACAATAATAAAATACTAAATAGCTACACAATTTGGATCTCTAAACAAGTCTCTAACTGAAAAATACATGAACAACAAATACTACACAAATATAAATGAACCTGGGCAATGGTGCTGCTGGCAATGGACCTGTATAAAAATTAATGGTTCAATAATTATTCTTACTTACTTGTATAAGGGTCGTCTCGAACTCGAACTGGCTTAAATAAAAATAACTCCCCTTATTACGACTCTAACTAGAGTCACCAAGAAAATCCTTAAGTCCTGACTAGGACCCTACACAAAACCCAGGATCTTCCCAGAACACTCGAGAGACCTAACGTCTCCTCGACTCTCTCGACTCCATCCGCCAACCTCGTATATATTCAACTCGTCAATGCCACCAGCACCATGACCCGAGTTCTGACCTTCACCACACTTCTCTCAATCTGACCTCCACCTATGTTATACTACTAAATCTAAAATAAAATTGATATAAATTGTACAAAATGCTAATAATAAAATAACTATAAATATCTACTTTCTATCTTATCCCCATCTCCTGACAGATGTTTAATACATTTATGGATTCGTTGTTGTTCCTTTTAATTAATTAATCTGTATTCCCGGGCTGTTACTTAGCTCAATGTTTAGCCTACATAGTAATGAGAAAAAAGGCTCTGGGGAAGATTTATTCAGTTTAAACACAGGCCGGATCACAATACCATAGCCTCTTAAATGTTTTCCTTAAGTGTCTTAAGAGGCTGTCGGCCATGTTGGTTTTGATTCTAAAAGAACAATGTTATTTGCGGATCCATATTTTGTCGTTATTTATTGGCCAACAGTTGTCTATGATGTGTAATTTTAAACGTTATCATATTGCGCATTGGCGTTGGTTTTGATATTTCGAAAACATACGCCTAGTTTTGAAAAATAAGAGAAAATATAAACTTTAAACTAAAAGTTTTTCCTTATAAATTAATTAGGAATTTGCAAAGCAATTGCAACGTGCAATTTAATTCTTGATCTAATGCAATTTGTATGGAAAAAAATCCGTTAAAAAATGACTTTTTGGTTTGGATACGCGTGATCATATGTTCGGTTCGAAAATAACATTATTCTTACGGGACTAAAACCAACATGACCAACAGCCCTGCAGACTCTTGATTACTTGTTCACAAATGGACTCTAAATGGCCTTATAAAACTGTTGGATGTTTAGCATTATTCTAAATTATTATTTTTACTTTCCTTTTACTGATAATGCTTTATGTTTTAATAAAGTAATAAAATATCTGGAAGGTAGGAGATTTAAAAAATTCCATCTTTGAGAAAAATTTAGAAACACAAGTAAACTTCTTAACCGTATTAATTTTTATTTTACTATTTTATTAGAAAAATAATAATTCCATAATATCAGTTGGTAACATGTGGTAACGCTGATGATAGTTGTTAAAAAAATGAAACATTTATAATGAAATGAAAGGCTCTGATAAATCTAAATGGTCTCGGTGTATTTGGGGACTGTATCTTTTAATAACATTTCCACGTAAATGTTTCAGACTTCCATATCAGTATTGTGTATATTTAACTTTTTATTTTTTTACAAATAAAATATATTATAAACAAAGGTTCCCAGTTGTAACATTCACGACTACTGTCGGCGCAGAAATTATGTGCACTCGAGTTTTAAGTTTGTTCTCTAAGGGATTACAAGGCATAACAAATCTAATCACACCACTGTTTCCCTCATCTAACTGTACGTTATAAATTATTTATTTCAAAATGTAATTACGAGTTTTAAAAATTGTATCCTAGTTGGAACAAATATTTACCGGATTTTAACTATTTTTCTCTGTACACCAAACTTGCATCGTTATTACTTAAAAACCCCTTGATGTATCGCTTTTATATTTTAATACCTTGTTGATAGGAATGTTTTCTATGATTTTCATAAATTTTGAGATTGTAACTTTTCGATACAAAAATTTCTGATCAATTCCCTGAAAATCACTTCTATTTTTTAATACCTTGTTGATAGGAAAACATAGTTTTCATAAATTTTGAGATTGTAACTTTTCGATATAAAAAGTTCTTGTCAATTCCCTGAAAATCGTTTTTATATTTTAATACCTTGTTGATAGGAAAACATGGTTTTCATAAATTCTGAAATTGGAACTTTTCAATACAAAAAGTTCTTATCAATTCCCTGAAACATTAATTTATTGGCTTCAAGAGGTTGTAAAACGTATTACTTGGTCTTACTATAATCCTTGCAGTTACGATATTTAACGTTTATATGTCTAAATAATACAGTGATTTTGTATTGATTCAATTTATTTAAATTGATTTAAATCGATTTAAAATCACTGCATTTTATTTTTTAATTAGCAGAGGAAACGTGGTACGATGTGTTTTAAAGGAAACTTAGCCAGTAAAAGCTGGCTTCTAAGCCTTTACGCCAATATGCTGCACGATATTTGGCCTCGTTACCCCCTCCCCCCTTTCTCTAGGATACAACCCACGTAGGGATTTTTTAAATAAGAGCTACCTAATTAACATGTTTTAACATATATTTACATACAGTAAGTTTTCAAATAAGCTATTCAAGGGGAACTTTAGAAAGTAAATTGAGGGTTATAACATCGAAAACTCTTTCCCAATGTTATTTTTTCCGTAGATAATTTGATAATCTAATTAATTTTAATAATTTTGTTCCAAAAAGTATAATTTTTGATCAAAATAATTTACTTTAAACCGTTAAATAGCGAAGAAATAATATTGTTCAAATTAGTTAATTTTAAATTCAAATCACCACTACTCTGTTAAGGATAAACCTAACAAAGTCCGGTTTGGGGCAATTGATTTCTCTTGAGTAGACCTTTCATTTGATACCAAACTAGACCTAGGATTACGTTAAAGATTTTCGTTCAACTCCTCGTAGGCCGTCCCCTTGAAAAGATGAAATGTAGCTAATGGCGTCAAAAGTTCTGTTCTTTGTAACCATGATCATGTACAAAATTTCACTTTTACAAGTGGAGTCATACAAAAGTGTGAAAGTGTTTTTATATTTTTTCCACCCTGTTTAAATCTCAAAAATCATATTTTAAAAGTTATTTTTTACTATTTTAATAAAAGCTTAGTTAAAGGCCAGAAATATTTCTGGATAGGTTTTGATTTCTTTTACTTGAACAAAACGTGTTCTACTAATTAAAATATACGCTATTTATTGCATATTTAAAACTAATTGTTTTAATTTATCTCTTGAAGTGTCTTAAATCTTCATTATTTAATATTATAATATTAGGACTATTTTGTTTTTGAAATTTGTTAATGATGGAGTATCAGATTAGGGAGACAAAGGTAGTTGGACATTTGCCATCATTACGTGAAAAGTAACAATCACGACGTTTCGATTTGGTAAAACCCAAACCTTTTTCAAGTGCTAAAAACTAAATTACATCTACACAAACATGTTATAAAACTACGTTCTTAAACTAATAAACTTATCTACTTTAATAATTATCTACATTTTAACCTAGATCCTAGAATGGAGTACAACAAAATGAGCTTCTACTAAATATAAAAAATAAAAAATATTAACAGGGTTAAATTAATATAGCCAATTAGGCGCTGTCAAGGTCACGATATCAACGAAAAATGTCAAAACACAATAAAATTAATATTCAAATCAGACTGAAATAAGATTACATTAACTAATCATAAATATATGGTACCTGAAAAAACACTATTAATTTAAAATAACATTCAACATGCACAAAAAATTACATATATATGACTCGGAAGGACTGAGGCTACTATTACAATTGCATTTTAACCTGAAAAGACAACAATTATTAGGAATAAAACAATACAATAATCAAATATTACAAAAATGATGGAGTCTTACGACCCGCAGTGACGATGGCGTCTAGACGTCCCAGGCACGAAGTGAGGATGATACAATCCAAATGCAGTATCTACGAAGTTCCTTTTAAGAAGTAACTTTTACGAAGTTACTAAATATTAATTTAGTAAATTGATGTAAAGCTAATCCATTCACTATTAAGAAGCCACCGATCGTAATATATGAGTAAGTGTGAGAGGTGAATAAGTGTGAAGTCATTGTTACTCAACTGTTTTTTAGATAGTCATTTATTCTCAATAGCTAGGGCAACTAAGGAAAACTCAGTGTTACTTAGAATCTGTACTACGTAGTGTTGGTCTGATTTTCAGCTAACCGACAAGCCTGATATTCATTATGTTCCCTGCACCAGAGTGTAAATGTATTTTGTGAATGTAGTCTATAAATAGATCTACTACTAGATCCTTTATAGGTAGTATTACCGGATGACAAGCATCTTGAGGTAAGTAGCTGTGAGATAAGCGACCTCCTACACGGATAAGACCGTCAGGATCTAAAAAAGGAGTCAATTTTCTTAACTGTGATGAGCAAATCTTTCCTTGATTTAGAAGTTTAATGTCATCAGAGAAAGTATTAATTTGAACGAGTTTGAAAATTTTGAGTTTGGCATTTTTCAGTTCTTGAGCAGAAATAGCACCATAATGTTTGTCTTTTGAACGACAATTATATATAAATCGTTTTATATAAGCCATCACGATGTTGAGTTTGTCCCATGAGGGAACTTCGTAGACACTGCATTTGGATTGTATCATCCTCACTTCGTGCCTGGGACGTCTAGACGCCATCGTCACTGCGGGTCGTAAGACTTCATCATTTTTGTAATATTTGATTATTGTATTGTTTTATTCCTAATAATTGTTGTCTTTTCAGGTTAAAATGTAATTGTAATAGTAGTCTCAGTCCTTCCGAGTCATATATATGTAATTTTTTGTGCATGTTGAATGTTATTTTAAATTAATAGTTTTTTTTTCAGGTACCATATATTTATGATTAGTTAATGTAATCTTATTTCAGTCTGATTTGAATATTAATTTTATTGTGTTTTGACATTTTTCGTTGATATCGTGACCTTGACAGCGCCTAATTGGCTATATTAGTTTAACCCTGTTAATATTTTTTTATTTTTTATATTTAGTAGAAGCTCATTTTGTTGTACTCCATTCTAGGATCTAGGTTAAAATGTAGATAATTATTAAAGTAGATAAGTTTATTAGTTTAAGAACGTAGTTTTATAACATGTTTGTGTAGATGTAATTTAGTTTTTAGCACTTGAAAAAGGTTTGGGTTTTACCAAATTGAAACGTCGTGATTGTTACTTTTCACGTAATGATGGCAAATGTCCAACTACCTTTGTCTCCCTCATTAGGACTATGTAAGTTTGAATGAAATTTAAATAAAATATGCACATTTCATTAAAGTAACAATATACAAAAACAATAGCCAAAAATATCTATACTGTGTGATAAATAAATAAATATATAAATGTGATAAATTCATACTGTGAACTTTTTATCTTTAAAAGATGTCTACTAATGACTTTACTCTTGTTTAATTAAAATATTTAAAGCATCATTATTAAGTAAGCACTGGTAGGGACAGTTTATTTTCTCAACCAAGGGTGGAACTCCTTGAGGTCTACGTTCTGTTTTCTCTCCATGAATAATTACTGACCAAAGTGGACTCTCCAACCCCATCGACTTGTTAACTACCCCTACCTTCACGTCATTCAGAATTTCACGTGCCTTGTTCTTCCTGGTTACTTGTCGTTTTTTACATGAGAAATATTTGTAATTTTTTAAATACATTTATTAACTTTACTCATATCTTCACACGGATGACAGTAATAAATAATAAATGTGCATTAAATGTATTAAAGGGAACTGTAATAAACTTCAGCTCATTTGGGAATTGAAACCTTGACTTTGTTCTTCAACGTGCAAAATTCAATTTTTCATAATTTAAAATTCACTTAATTAGTAAAATATTCACTTACTCTAATCAAAAGTCCCACAGTTATAGTAGTATTTTAATATCACAATAACAAATTAAAAGTAATAGCCATAGACACACGATGCAAACTATTAAACACGTATTCCACCAGGCAAAATGAAGAACATTGATAAAGATAGAATCTTTGTCACCACAATGACAACGAATTTCGTACCTATCAAACATTTATTGACAAGTAATGGTTTACTTGTAATAGAAAAGAACAAAAAATTTCAAAATTTAATCTTATGGGAAAACTATGCTAGTAATAGAATTACTTTTGGCGTTTTTGAACATCTTACAAAAGTCATAACCTCCGCCACAAAGTTAACAAAATTTCACTTTAATTGAAAAAAGTGGCCGGAAAGTAAAAGCTTTGAACAGTAAAATATTTAATTAGTAAATAATATTTGCTTATGACTAAAAACACAGTTTTAGGACACGGAATTAGATTTGAATTTCATTAAATATAATTTAAGACTCAATGTTTCTCAGTTTGAGTTTATTAGCAATAATGACACACAAGATACATTTTTTAGTTTTTTCCTTAAACAAAAGAAGCATACAAAATATTATATGTACAAACCACAAACTTACTAGTAAAGTCTCGTTCTTTCTTTAAGTACACATAAATTTAAAGATGTGTATAAATTTGTGTTGATAAAAAATAATTTACCAATAACTTTAATTTGTAATACTCACTTTCATTCTTTTATTTTTTGAATAATACTAATTTAGTTATTATAACAACTGGTTTATTATGTTCTTCACAACTAATTACGATAGTTGATGGCAGAACAAATGACTTCCGGTATAAACGTATGGTTGATTTTACCCTAATATAAGAGGTTTAAAGGGGCACTTTTCAAATATATCACAAGTTGAGAACATTGTCAAGAATCAAGAACTCTTTATTGCCATAAAACATTTACATGCATAGCAAAACGTCACATAGTTATGTACAACAAAATTAACTAAGTAGGTTCTGGCTATAATAGTATAAGTTAACACAACATATCACTTAAATTAAAATACATACTTTTTACAGGTAATAAAATAAATACAGGTCAAGAAAATCATGGACACTGTAGAAGGTATTATCAACTAAAACATTCTTTAACTTCCTACGAAAACAGGATTGTAATACACTAAATACAAAATTCCAAAAAGTAAGAGTAATAAATTACTTAGTTTTACTTTAAAAAAAGTAAATATCATTAAATGCTAAAACTAACCCGAAGAAAGTAAAAAAAATAAACTTTTGTGGTCAATGAGATCATCACATCTTGTAAAAGTTTGAGTTATAGTTTGATGCTCCGTGGGGAGTCTTTATGGATTCAATAAACAGTCTTCTTCGTCAATACTTCGTATATATTTTTGTTGATGTTGATGTATTAATTAAAGTTCCTCTGGCGTAAACTATGTGAAAAAACCTTCTATCAGTTTTTATTTTGACACCACTCTTTAGTGTTCTGTAAATACCTTATATTGAGTCTAGTAGTATTATGTCTTTATAAATAAACAATATAACATGCGGTAAATTATACGTTATACTTTTTTTTCTACACATAATGAGATATTATTTAGTTATTTCATAAATTATAATCAGACGTTAAATAAATAAATAACGTGTTTTTTTTACTCTGGAGTAAGTCATTTTTACATGGACAAGGGTCAAAATAAATTAAATACCACCAGTTTTGTAAAACTATTGTTGATAAACGTATCGTTATTGTAATTTTAGTCAATCCAAACATATAATTACAGTATATTTTACTTTATATTATTGTAAAATAGAGTAATTTAGTCAATTTTAGTTTAATTACAGAATCTTATAATTTATTTAATCCTCTGATATTTTTCGGTATGTTTATTTATTGCTAATAACTTCAATTCATCTGAAATAACAATATTGCATTAATTTTTAACCTCCTAACTATAGGAAAAACTAGTCCAGTTTTATCAATACTCATATTTTGCCAGGAGTTACTGTTGAAGGACATCACAGAGCACTATTGTTCACACTTCTTAATGGTAATACAGCCGAATATCAGATAGCTTCATAATTATGATTCTTGCATTGTATTATTTACAGTGTCTGAATAAATGTGGGTTCCTGAAATACAACATTTGGTTATTTGGGTCGAAATACGTTTAAATTGGCAATAAATACAAGTCGTTCGATAATAATCTAGAACAAAGATCTTGCTGATTTTTTTTGCTGAAATTTTTTTTAGAGTAGATACATTGTTAAGAAACAACAATATGAATTTTCTTTCTTCAGCCGAAAGGGGAAAAATTACAAAATTGAAGAAAATATTTTTTACGCAAATATGTAAACATGGGTACTTAAATAGTGCGGAATTTTGTCCTGGACGAATATGATAGGGTATTTGCAATCGAACAATTTCTAAGCCGGCGTTAGCGCTTGAAATTTACTGGTTTAAGTAAGGTTATGTTTTTTTAGGACAAGGCTAGGTTGGGTATTGATAGGTTAGGTTTGGTTAGGTTAAGTTAGGTTTGGGATTGTGAAGCTAGCTAGGTAGGTTAACTTTGATTAACCTAACACAATCTTACCAAACCTAACATAACCTAACCAAATCTAACGTAACCGAACCAAACTTAACCTAACCTAACCAAACCTCTTATAACCTAACCTATCAATACCAAACGTAGCCCTATTTCAATTTCACACAAGAAATTTATAAGACGTATGTTGTAAATAATTACCGGTCGTTATAAATTTAAATAGTATATTTGCCATTAGTGACAGGTAAGTCAGTATTTAAAAAAAATTGTTACAAATGATAACATTTTCCACCAAATAAATAACAAATAGTGCACTGTTCTTATAAATGCCATGTTACTTGATTTTTCATATAATTGAACTTATAACCACTAAACCCACCAACACAAACATGGATTAAGTTCGTCTTTGAAGTTTTTGATGAGTTCAGCTGGTGAGTTTAGTGGTTCGAAGTACCCAGTCCCATGTCCTGGTGGAGCTAGAAAATCAACCACTGTTTGAATGAGTGGAATATTATTTTATATTTATAACCAGATCTGTGTAAAATGGAACTATTTCATATTTTGTATTTCATTTGTAATTTATACTGTGCTTTATATTTTGTTATAATTGTATTATGAGTGATAGTTTTTAAGAACTCCTGACTTTCTTGACAGTCAATCTTATTCTATAAGCATGTAGTCTTTTCAATAATTATGGGTTAAGATTGTTCAATCGAAAACAATTTTTTATTTTAAAAAAATGACATTTTTACTATTTATGTAAGTAATAAATGTGTTACGAGAGACTTCAAGTCATACATTTCTTAATACAGATATGGCTGCCCAAAGTGACTAATTTGGCCTTTTTGGTACATAAATCATGAACTAACCGCGTGTTATATTTTATCAACATTTTGAGAATGTAGTGGACAAAAGGTACCTAGTATACAGTGAATCTAAACAAAAATATATGTTTTTAAGTGTTACCAATTATTGTTGAACAAATTATATTTTTTCAAATTTTGAGTTTAATCTATATCTATCTATCTATCTATCTATCTATATTTTGGTACAATCATCTTTGGCTAAAAAAGTAGATTAATAATATATATAAAATTCGTTTACTATAAATGAGGGAGTTATGTCCTTCTATCGAATTGGAGCAGGCGGTAACTATGAGGGGGAGAGAGGGAGGGCTTGTTCGTTAGTGAGTCAGGATCTGTACTACTATTAGCGGCAGATAAAATATAGAATTAGTTTCTTTAGAGCGCTAAACTGAGCGCCCAGACTACACTTTTAAGGAAAAAAACCTTGTTTTAAAAGTATTCTAAGGTATATTATTTTTAACATTTTTTAAATGAAGACGATAGGATTTTTTGTATACCTGTCGAAACATTCGGTTCGTTCCCCCTGGATCGTGAGATGGAGCATTATTTGTGCTCCTCTCAATGCCACCCAGAATATCGAGATGGGGCATAATTTATGCTCCTGCATTAAAATCAATAAAACGTATGTTTATTATCAAGCAAGCACGACAAAGTTGGTACCAATCAACGCAGAATATTTTGATCTATACATTTCAGAGTTTTAATATTTTTTTCATGCAATTTTATAAACGTAGGAAAATGTGCAACAATAAAACTTCCGCTCAGTTCTTACCAGGCGGAGGTCGGGATCGGCGAAAAGGCCGATTTTTGTCGAATTACTGAAGTACAACCAGAAGACGAAATAAGTCGTACTAAATATCAGTCTTTAGGGAATAAAATACTCTATTTAAAAAACAAATTGCATTATTTTATCTGGGTAGGGTATTTTACAAAAAAGTTTTGTGTGTACCCTTATGTGAGTGTTTTCTCTGAAGTGAGTCGAGGCATAATTTATGCCTTTGATAAAAGTTTAGCTAATAAGTTATTTATTGAGATTTGAACAAACAAAAATTTAGCCAGAAATACAAAAAGTTCATACGTCAGTTGGCGCCGCTTCGAGTGATTTTCGTGCAGTAAATTGGCAATGGTCACGTGACAAATTTTCTGTTCGTCAACAACAAAGGCATCTCGGCAGCGGCAGTCAGTTGTCTAGGGCATATTGTTTGGTGCGCGTCGGATTGTACTTGTCTGTGTTTTATTTGCTGTAATCGTTGTACATTAATATTTGTACTCATACAATTATGTGTAACGTGTAGTGTAGTGATAGTGGAATGTGTTATAGTGTAAACAATATCAGTAATACTAAAAATATATTAATTAGTTTTGATCTTTGTTTATTATTATTTCACATAATAATAATAATCATAATTACAAAAACAACAGTCTAGGATACAAAGAATGCTCAAATTGATCAATATCAAAGGATCCTGGGATGCAGAACTAAGAGTGAGTCAAATATTTCATTTTATATTGTAGGCCTAGTTGTAAATGTATTAAGTGTTTATTTGACAGCTGTGTATATATTTATGTAGGTACTAGCCTAAACATGTTTTTTATATTTTTTTTTATTTGAGCTAACAAAATGTTTACAAATAGGGCATTAGTGTAGAATAATAATAAACATAAAAAGAGTATGTACTAATTCTGTTCAATATAAATTATTTGTTTATTTTAGTTACGTCACAACAATACGACTTAGTATGTTATTGTATAGTGATAAAACCATATTTATGGCACTAAGGTAATACATTTTTATATTTATATTCAGAGATATGTGTTATATTAAGTTTAACTGTCATATACATTCCCAACAATATTTTATATGTTTACAGTAATGTTTACAATATGCACTTTTTTCATATGCCGTTTACACAATTTGTCCACGATCACTTATGGTGTTACAAGTGTGTACTTTTTGGAATATTTTCATATATTTTACAGTTTATTGTAGCTAATTTATTTTAATAATAAAGATAAAAACAATAGAAACCCCTTATTTGTGGATTATTATGTAATTTTTCACAAACATTTGTCGTTTCCGTGGTAAAATTTTTATTTTTCCCAATAAACTAAAAGTATAAACATTTGGGTGATTATGCACTTTCTTGCCACCTCTGAAAATGCGACTTCTTGTTGAAAAAGTGGTGAAAATGTTTACATCTCTTGAGGATCTTGATTTCATCCGCGGAAAACTCGTTTTTTACCAAAAAATCAAAAAACTAGATTTTTATCTGATAGTGAAAAAAACTACTTCTTGAAAATCGTTATTTTTCAACAACTTTGTTTTTCATTTCTTGTGTTTTGTTATGCTGACCTCAAATATATAACTGGTTTTTCATAAAATTATTTGTTCAGTCAGAAAAAATGCATTTTTATGACATAACCTAACTTATTCTAATCGTCTATTTTTTCACAAAAATTCGTAATTTGAGTTAAATTGGAGTGTTCGGCCTCCGTGACGGCCTGACGGCCGTCACTCCGGTGGGAATGTAGTTGAATTCGGTTTTAGCGATTAATAGTGTTGTTGTATATAATGATCGCGTAATGGCCGCTAATCGCGATTCGCCGCGATAGTAGTTTTTCCGTTATATCTCGAGAAATAGTTGTAATAGACAAATAGTTTTCAAATTTGTATTCAGCGCAAAAAATCACACCAAAATAAAAAAAGATGACTAAAATACCATTTAAATTAACGGAAATATGACAACAATACTAAAAGTTGTGACATTGGTTTTTTTAGAATTTTTCGGTAAAATACGTTATTTCCGCGGAATTAAAACCATATCTCGTGAAAAGTCAGCCAAATTAAGACCCATTTCAAGAAAAATTTTCCATATTTCTTTGGTGGCAAGAAACTGCATAAATACTAAAATTTGTTTATAGGTACAATATGACTATTTTTGCTAAAGAACTTTTCGTGTCTATTCAATGGTGTTTTTCTTTGCATTTTTACTTATACTATTTAACTACCTACATAAACTGAAACTTTGCACATTTTTTCATTGTTGCGTTTTATGAAAAAAAAATCCAAATACAAAAGCTAGTAGTTTATTTAAAATGTAACAGCATATTATTATAGTGCACCAAATAATAAATAATTCGGCTATCTTGGAAATATATACAAAATTATTTTAGTACTCCTAAGGAGCGTTATAATATATAATTTACGTACAATTTTTTCAATCTTTAGACAATAATTATTTAGTAAATTTGTTTGTAAGTTTTGATGGTAGTATATGAATCTACAGTTATTTCGAAGAAAAACGATGTGATAAAATATACATTTGGAGCATATTTAGTATATTTTATGACTTTTACAAAAAAGGTTTGCGAAGCGCCGAAAAGTACCTAGCAGTGGGGAGCACATAATGGATGACCCATTACTCACAATGTAGGGTTAAACACTTGAAGTACTACAAGTCTCCAACCATGAACAATACATCTTTTTGAGAAACTTAACATTGAGAATGTTAAAGTACAAAATATTTTGTAATTTTAAGACATCAACTTAATACGTGATATAAAAATATAAATGGTAATACATGTTTTAAATATGAGGTTGATGCTAGGATTGGTAAGATAGGAAATTAAACAACTAAATATTAAATTTAATATTGAATCCTTAGGTTCTAAAACCTAATTGTTTATATTTTGTTAATAAATTAGATAACTTATTGAGTTTAAATTGGTAAATATTGACAAATGGTTTAGAATATTATTGTTAATATGATGATAAAATAAATTCGTAACATGCATGATATTTCTTCATAATTTAGAATGTAGATTGGGAACTATATGTATCGAAAAAAGAAAGGGACCCATATATTTTAGCCCTTTTTGCAGTTTGGAGAAATAGATTCCTTTCATACTTTTACGAAACTAAAAGACTAATAGTGCAATGAACCATATGATATTTTTTGGTCTTAAATTTTATTTATTTTATTTTACGCAACAATACAGTTAAAAACCCAATTACATTGAAGCAAACAATGTTAATAATAAAGATAATAAAACATACTAATAAACATTTCATCGAACCAGGCATTCTGTAAAATATTAAACATAATAATAAGCAAGCGCTTCATATTTACAAGTTACAAGGCTTAAGAAATAAATAAATAATTTATAAATATACAATAAACAGTTAGTAAATATGCAATAAATAAGAAAAAAATTTAATCAATATATAACAAATAATTATGATTATAAAATAAATAGTTGAAAAATATGTAATAAATAGTTAATAAATATGCAATAAGTTATAGAACACATTTTAAATAAATTGACAATTAATATTTAAAAATAAAAAAAATTACACCAATATTAATTAAGGATTTTCACTACAGAATCAAAAAGAAAAATTTAAAAACTTAATTCTATCCAAAAAATAAATATTTGATCTCATAAGCATACACCCAGAAATCACTATTTTGACTCTAGACATAACAGGCATGTTGAATATAAACATTCATACATCACATATCCGTGTCCCAATATACGTGGTGATGTACATTAGAGTCTGTCACATTTCGTTATACATTGCACGTACTGTATGCTGCATACAATCTCCTTCAGCTGCTACCTCTGTTATTGCATTGAATGACAGCACTAGTAATATTTATTGTACAATAAATCTTATGTTGTTGTTTTTCTTATATTAATATACTCCATATGTTTATAAATAACTTTAGTTCCTACTTTTGTCAAGAGATGTTGTGGTTATCACCATTACTTGTATCTGCCTAATGATGTCTTTATAATTATAAGTGTTATCAAGGTTAAACATCTTCATCCATCATTAATTAAAATAAGTACAGTGTGATTGCGTAATATTTCCTGTTACAATTATATGATGTAATGGTATGAAATTAATTGCTATCTTTATATAAAAGAGTTTTTTCAGTGACTAGTTTTACTATCAGTTTTTTTTTTTTTTTTTTTTTTTTTTTTTTTTTTTTTTTTTTTTGGTAGCTGCTATAGCTGGGAGATCAAACATTTGTGACAGTCCAGCTACCAGATATGTTGCTCGTTTAGAACTACCCAGGGGATACGTATGTATAGCTTTGAAGGTTTGCTGTGGACGCAAACATCATCCCCCCTCTCACGTAGGGAGTGGACATTATTGAATCGGTTCTGAACTGGAACTAAATGTAACTATTGTAAATACAAATGGGGATTGACAGTAGATCAGTCATCTGATTGCGGGAATTGTATCCAAACAATGAATCACATAGTTACAGAGTGCCTCTTGCGATGTTTTACGGAGGGATTAGCTAGCATAAATAGAATCCATGAGGCAGGTCTTAAATGGCTTGGTCTTTATTAATTAGATTTAGCTTTGTGACATGAGATCATTTGCTATTTATTTCTGTATTTTTAATTTTATTATAATATAATGAATTTAGAACTTTTTTCCAAGTATACAAACCAGCTTTTACATATTTTTAAATTAAAAAATATGGTAGCTGGCAAAAAAACAGGTTGATATATACTATTAGGTTGATTTAATATAGACAAACATATTATTCACGATTATGCATCTTAGAAATAAATATGGGCGTACACTTATCATATCCAAGATCACATTAGACACCAGTATTTGTTTAAAATGTGTCTTGAACGTATAAAATTATCCGAAGTTCATAAGCAATTGGCCAAAGTAAATGTTTTGTGAGGACTTGAGATTTTAAAAACGTCAAAATGTATCAAAATATCAAGGACATTTCAGTTGTAATAATGAGGCATGTAAGTACGATATGGTTTATTTCTAAATAACGTTTGCTATGAAGAATGTTATCTTTGCTGCAGAAGAAAGAAGATGAAAGTTCAAAACATCTGCTCCTGCACATAACCATCCGTCTTGACGTGTCATGATATTGTTTTACAAATCTCCCTTGGGGTTATACAGACAGATGGGCGAGCTCTGAGCTCACTGTGTTTGTTGTATAGAGGAACATTTATGGCATAATATGTATACCTGACATACTGATTTCTTGCCTTTTACCTGATTGCCTGACACCTGATTTCTTGCCTTTTACTTGTTACTGTCTCTGTATTCAGGTCTTTTGGAATAATGATTTATTTCTCATTTTATAATCTGTTGTATTAACATAGGCGTATAGATGTGCAAGTGTCCTCGTCATGATGGGTTACGTTAAGATGAGGAACGTAGGATTCTATCAAGGGATTTCTACATACATTAAAAGTACAGCTAAGTCGGTTTGATTGGGAGCAAATAACAGCTGATTGATTATTCAAACTAAGCAAGAGAAATATTAAGCAATACTAATTGAACAATTAATTATTCTGGGTGCATGGCAGTGTTGCTACTAACTACATTACTATCAAATATTACAACAGTTAAGAACAGGTGATAGTAATAATAGACTTCTGCAAGGTAACTGAGTAGGCTAATGTTTTCATAAAACAGCCCCTTCTTCACTCCTCATCTATGTCCAGCTGTTACTGGGCGTGCGCTCAGACAAATTATTCAGTCATATTGTATTGAGCTGGGTTTATTTTTGTAAACAAAGTTGTTAAGACATTTTATTTTGTTAATATATAATATGATAACAATTTGAAGAAATCATATTTGCCTGTAACACGTTATTATTAGTTAAGATAAATTAAAATTTACTGACCAAAAACTCATTATTAAATTTTTTGTACTCAGCGGGACAGTCTTAGTTTTGTAACACGGGTAGTGTAACTATAAAGAAGGAAAGGTCGTTTACACAGATACCTCCATACCTCCATTTATAAACTTACGTTCTTAACACTTATCAAACCAGCTATTCATTATGACGAATGTCTCCTTCATTTAGTCCTGATACATAAGAGATTTTTTCAATCATTCCGCGTAACACAGTGTCAGCTGTAAAAGATGACTGTTAAAATTGAACTGACTACATTAACTCTCTATAGATTTTTTTTTCTTTAGAATATCTAACGTAAAAATAAATTTGGGAACTTAATTTAGCCTTAGATTTCTTAATATCTTGTAATTTATCAGATAATCTCTGTTCTGTGAAGTAATTATTAATCAAAAGTAAAATCCACTTATGTGGCATAAGTTTTAGGAATTGATTAAATATTTTGAAAATAAAAAATGGTTGTCATTTTGCACATTCGTGCATTTAACCTCATGAAAACGTATTCTTGGAATATATTATTTTTAAATTTATATACACCAAGGGCTTCCTCCACACATCGTAACAAATTGTTTAAACCTACAGTTTAAATTTAGTTTATTGATCACTTTTTCGTCAATTTGTTGGCTTAAATATACCATGGAGAAGAGCTTTGATAGAATATTCAAAATTGAATCTCACGATAATCGAATTGGTTTCATAACTTTTGACGTTCCATAAATATATTTATTTATTTATTTATTTCAGATTTACAGGACATGATACTTATAAAACTCTTGTACATAATAATTAACATATTCCCAAAACAGCCATCTTAACTAAACATAATTTAATCTTAAACTTCTTAAATTAAACAATCATACTAAACTGCTGGCAGCTAAAAAGAAACAATATCAAACTTACATTATTACAATTCACAATATAAATTATTGAACTCTTTATATTTGAGGTAAAATACAAAATTTACACATAGTATACATATACTTCTCCATAAGTAAATTCATTGATTATTGTATGTAAAATATAGTAAAAATATTGATAGAAAAGTATGATTAAAATAATAAAATCACAGTTTTAGCGTAATTATATTTGATCTTAATGTAACTAAATAATCGATAAAAAAAAATGTATAGTTGTGAAACGTCTGAACTTTTACAACATTTTGGTCTGCTTTATCATTCTATAATTCCAGAATTTTTTAAAAGTTTAATATTAGTAAACCAGACTAAATATTTCTCATTGCAGATTAAAAACAGCTCAATATATTCAAAGAGGCTGTAAACAAGATTAAAATTTAAATTTTAATATTCGATGATCGTCTATGTCCATCAATTATTTGTTTAATTAATATATAATTTTCTACAAATGGATCCAGTTCGTTCCGACGTCTGTGAAATATGCAACATTGAACTTCGGCGAGTCAGTTTTGTTTACAAATGTCCCAGAAATTCAAAGCAGTTTGAATGCACCTAGCGGCTATTAACCTCAATGAAGTGCATGTACAACCACCAACCGAGTAACTCCAACAAGCCAACCATTCCTCTCTTCACATTTCCATGTTAGGTTCTAGTGATTGACATCTGAGTGATCACGACATGTACACCAGTAGCAGTCATTAGTCAGGATGCAGAGAACCTGGTTATACATTCTTATAAACATTTTATAAAAAAATGCAAAGTTAGCATGTGACATTACAGTAACAAAAATACAGGAATATTAACCAATTTTCACTATTCATCAACTTTACATTTGTATTACGTGTATATGCATTTTTTATTACGTAGTAATGCATCGTAACCAAACATTTTATATGATTACTACGTGGTCAAGTAATCGATTTTACGACCTCCATAAATCGAGAAAATGTTATTTCAGAAAATTTATAAGAACTTTTTTTATATAAAAACTTATAGGAAACACTAAATTTCAACCAAGTATTAAAATGTAAAATCAATACTTTAAGAGTTTTTTAGTAATAAAAGTTTAATATTGATGTAGAGTAAAATCCAGTGAACATATTTGTACTTTTTTTGTTCGAATTAGGATAAAACTATTAAAACTTAAATTATTTTGAAAATATATATGTCATAACGAGTAGTTTCTTTGTAAACAACCATCAAACACGTGTTCACATAAGTTATGCGCCAACAGTAAGGGCGCTCATGACTAGGTGGGACATTCATTAAATAGAGTATAGTATAAATCTACCCATAATAATCTTAAAGTTGTTCGTTGTATCTGCACTAGAATTAAACAAAAATTATTCTTACGTCATTTGAATAATAATAAATAACAATACAGTGTTTTAATTTTACAAGACATATTAAAATATAGCTACATTATTTCATTTTAAATTCTTTTGATATTGTGGCTTTCGGATTACCAAAAATATACAATTGAAGGACGGAAACATCAAATATGTAAACAGTGTTGAAAGCTAATATATGTACTGCGTAACATGGGTACACACAGATTGTAATCCGCCATTTTGATGAAACAACAACATGTAATCTTTAACTCTCTCGTTTTGTTTTTATAAAACTTAATTTTTCCTACTTAAATTTATTTTAACATTTAAACATATTTTGAATATCAGCTTTATATAAATATAACTTTAATTTCAGGCTGAAGATACAAACCACTATCTAATAATGATCTAATGATTCAAAAACTCCGTAGAGTTATTATGATATTACTTGCCGTAAAAATTTGAATGACTTTATGACAAAAAGTCTTTTTTTATTTACAAAATGAGACAAAATATTTGATTATAGTAGATTTTTTATGTATACAACCTACGTCAAAATGAGGGTAAAACTTTACTCTATGAGTCTCAAATTCCATCTCTGCATATTACGAAAGTTAATTTTGATTATTTCAAATAAGTGTAATTTTTGTAACAATAAATATTTCATAAGTAATTAAATAGCATATGCGGATAGTAAAACCAGACACAACATTAGTAAAATAAAATCTTATAATGTGTACAAAATAAACAATGAGAAATAATACAAATACAAAATTAAACACATAATACATAAGTAATTAAATAGCATATGCGGATAGTAAAACCAGACACAACATTAGTAAAATAAAATCTTATAATGTGTACAAAATAAACAATGAGAAATAATACAAATACAAAATAACTAAACATATATTCATTAAATATATAAAGAAAATAAATTATTAAAGATATTTGAATAATTTTATGGTACATAAATGTAGAGTCTAGCTACAAAATCTTCTCAAAAAAATCAGCATCTTTTTTTAAAGCGACCATTTATCAAAAGTCTAAATATTATTGTGAAGAAAGTTACAATGGGAATTTATTATACTGTATTCTGAACAAGCCAATTTCCCCAGATTATTCTATCATAATGTAATTGTTTTCAACAAGCCCTCTTCACGCTGCGATACATCAGACATTATCTATTGTTCATTTCCTATTTGTTTCTTTTCGTTTTCTTCAGAAATCTTTCAAGTGTAGGCTTTTTTTTTCTTCGAGCTTTTTTCCATCCATTACACTTATAACTATTTTCCTTGTACAATGTGTGCACTTCATATATGCTTTTTTTATACTAATTTTATTTCATGATTTTGGACATTTTAACCAAGTATCTCTCTTGTTGTTATTCTTTCGTTCTTCTGGAAAAGCTCTAGTAACTTAGTATTACTAATATAAAATATATTTCTTGTAATTATTGATAACCCTGTAAGTGCTTAAATGCCAACCTGGACCAGCTTATGATGGTGAATAATTGATACCTGAGGTATAAGAGATACAATTAGTTTATCAACTGATACACAAATCACATCCAACATATGAGTTGTTTAAATTAAGGAAATATTAAAACAAATGAATGGAGACAAACAATTTATTACTAAGCTTAAGATTAATATTGTAAACACACTCTTCTGCTATTGCGAATGGATAAACAATGTCAATAATGCAACATGGTGTTGTTAATTAGTGGGGATAGGTGCACTTAGAGCTATTGAGGTCAGTAAATTGCATCAAGTGCACTTTAAATACTTTATTGGCTAAAAGCTTTGGTTTGAACAAAAAGCTAAGCAAATTTAATAAACCTGTAACTAATATTTGCTACTTCATATTGTGCGAAAAATATTATTATAAGCAATACTTCTTTATTACTTTGCCTTATTAAATAAAATAATTTAAAATAGTGATCTTGCTAAATAAAAATATATTTTTTGGAACTTGTTTTATTTATGTTCCATTTCAAACAGGGGTAATTTATGTTTATTGTAATGAGCTTACAAATTCTTATCTCTGACATTATTGTGTCCCAAAACGCAGCTTTTACACTTTTCGTAAGTCAATTTGAACAAATTATAATTATTTTTAAATTTATTTCTAAGAAAAAAATAATTTCCGTGCATTTTCAATCTGCCCCTATCTGGAAATATCGAAGTTAAAAATATTATGCAATAACCTGGAGAGCATCAGTTTATGAACAAATAAATTTATACATGGAGATTAACTGTGTAAAAATGTTCATCATATTAAATATGGCATAATTGGGCCGAATTGCAGCCTGAAGTTTAATTTAGCGCATCTTGGGGTTTAAGCAACGGAGGGGATCGTTCCACTTCTCAGCTTCTATACATCACGGGAGTGTCCAACTACCACATTCAAATTTTCAACTTCCGCAATGTTGCTTTGCTGAAAGAAAAACTTAAATCAAGTGTATAAGTTTGCTCAATTGTTATTTATCGTTTAGATGATATTATTTTGTAAATTATTATATTCATACTGTTTTTGTTATTTAAAAACTTGATTTAAATATATGACGCTTACATCTGCTGATAATTTAGTGCCAATGACATAGTAGGCGGAGCTTGATACTGCATAGCTAGCACGCATTTTACCGTATTCCTAGTCGCCATGACACATTTTAAATGGAATGACACAGTGGAGGAAAAGAGTAGCTCTCTATCTCACTTCCACCATCTAATGCGAATTCTTTTGCACCTTTCAGTAGATCGCTTTCTATGTGACCTACCTATAATTAAATGTTACCAATGGGGTTTTACTTAGGTGGCTACAAATTCCCTGACGTATTTCAATGCAAGCAATATTAGAATACTTTACATTATAAGTATAGCTGTATAACTGATTGGCTCTAATTCGTATTGATCGAAAACTATAATTTTTTACTATTCGTGTAGAGACTAGCACACATTTATTCCAGTTTCCATTCTAAAATTGACGATTGGGGAAGATTGTTCAGTTAAAAAGAGTCTCATAAATAGCTTGTCATGTTTCTGAAGGGTAGGACATAAAACCATTCCAAAGTAGAGGCTAGTGGGATTGGTCGATCGGAAAAATACAGACCCAGTTTACCTGTCATACAATTGACGTTCAGATCTGTAATTATTATAAATTATATTTCACTGGAAATTTTCTTTACCAAAACAGCTTATTATCTCTACTTTATTATTATTAAATTAAATGACAGTTAGTATACATTTTTAATTGCATATATATATATATATATTTATATATATATTTTGTTTCATACTTTTACTCATATTACTTACAAATCATGAAACATTTAAAGTTAGACATATAAACAATAATATAGTCCAGAATTTATTTCACCATTTCTAAAAAAAGCCACACTACTTTTCAAATGTCCCTTTCATGTTTTATTTTAGTAACTACTTTGTGATTCTGGACTCATTATACTATTATAGTAACATTCTCATTTTGAATCTGTATTAAAAGACAAAATACGATTATATCTGTAATATATGAACAAACTTGGTTTTATATTCAATATCCATTGATATGCGAATACAGTTGATGTACTTATTATTTTTTACATTTCCATTTATCACCAGAACATAAATTAATTCCGTATATTCCTTGAAAAAAGGCAGTAAGAATTTAAAAAATAACCGAGGATTTTTAAATAAAAATGTAAGTATAATAATGTAAATTAAATAAAAGCCATAGTTGTAATTTTAGGTTGTAGGTTGTATAATTTATTCCAAAATAGAAAATTATATCAATAGTAGTTGCTGCCGAACAGCTGATATTTTTCAGACTCTGGAAATGGTTAGGTATGCATGTAATGTACAAGTATTGCCAACTAAATGAGAAATATTAATAAGGGGGTATATTTTCTCACACGTTAGACTTTAGTCTCAGCTTTAGGTTCTGGATTGATGCCATCTAGGCATCTTAATTATATTAAATAATTCCTCACAATCAAATGTAACCACACCTTAAATCTCTATCCCAAAACTCTCACCAAAATAATATAACATTATACATATGGTTTAAGATATGTTTAAATAAATATTAGGCCTAATTAACAGCACAGGTTCACATTGTGTCAGAATATTATAACAATAGAATTTGGTGATTTTGATATTTAAATACATCCTTGCATATAGTTGAATTTACTTAAAACATTGCATAGTTGTTTATAACATTTGGCAAAGATTTTCTTTGAAAAATTATAATGAAATAAATATTTGTATTTGAATGTTTTGTTGGTAACCAACTGGACGTATGTAAAAAGTATTTGTTGTCAAAAAGACGTATTTAATAAAATTGTATAAGACACATAATGTTTCCTTATACTAATACAGTTTATTTTAATTTAAAGTTGTTCTTTTAGTCAATATTTTTCAAATATATACTACAAATGTTATTGGCTGTAACTTATGTTTTTTTTAAATGTATTATTAAAATGTTCATGTAAATTTATTTTTGTTAAAAAGTTAAACATAATAAACCAGCAAGAGCGTAAAGGGTAAGAATAAAAAATGAATTGAAAAATTTGTTAAATAAAACCTTGTTTGAAAGTCAGCTTTCTATTTATATGGTATTCATATTTTTTAGGAACTTTGTTTTACTTGTTTTTATATTTTTTTTATTTACGTGCATTATTGTTAGTACACTATATCATCTACTGACAATTATGCACGTGGACATAGACACATATACATACTTTAGATACATATATGCATTCATGACATTTTGGGGTTTGTTTTTCAGCTAACTTGGTAAGCCTTAACCCAATATCCTTGATGGCTCTTCCAATACTAAACCCGCCTATCGATACACGTACAGTGGTAATGACCTACCCACCCTCCCATAGACGTACAGTGGTATTGCTCCCCCCCGCACACCCATACACGCACAGTGGTAATGACCCTCCCACCCTTCCATAGACGGACAGTGGTAATAACCCTACCGCCTATCCTTCCATAGACGTACAATGGTAATGCCCCTCCCACCCATACAAGCACAGTGGTAATGACCATTCCATAGATGTACAGTGCTAATGACCCACCCATCCCTGTACAGTGGTAAGGACCCTCCTACCCACCCATACACGCACAGTGATAATTACCCACCCACCCTTCAATAAACGTACAGGGATAATGACACTCCCGCTTACTTATACACGCACAGTGGTAATGACCCTCCCACCCACCCTTCCATATAGACGTACAGTGATAATGACCATCCCGCCCACCCATGTACGCACAATGGTAATGATCCTCCCACCCACCCTTCCATAGACGCACAGTGGTATTATCTTATCATACAATAAAATACGAGTTTTACTGTATGATAAATTAAATATTGACTACAGTGGGTCAGTTGTAGCATTGATTTTACTATATAATGTATAGTAAAATCAATGGTTGTAGTCAATAATAACAGATTCTTGGTCAATATTAGTCAATATTCCCTCAATAATATTTTTGCATTTATAGGCTATATTATGTATGCTTATAATAGCAACATGAATTTTTTTTAACATAACCGGAGAAATACTATCTAATTATTTTATATCATGGTAAATTTCTCAATAGAAATGTTTTTTTATTGTTTACCCAACACCTATATGGTTTTGCGTTGTTAAAATAATAATTAGGGGATCTGGCTAAAAATACATCATATATCTTATACTTTATACAGTGTCATATTTCAGCCTATTACGATAAGAAAACTTCAGATTAGGCCCTACACAATTAGGTATTATTTAAAGTATATTTTAGTTAGAATATAAATTGTCTTAAGTCAGAAAATTTAATGTAGCTCACTCCATATTCCACTTTTGAATATTATATGAAAATATACGAAATTACCTAATTGTCATATATATATTATAAACACTAAATGGTAGTGTTAGTAGAGAATGCATAAATTAATAAATAAAACATAATTGATTTTAAGAAAAAAATACCGTTCATTGATTTGGTTTTTCGTAAGGAATCTAAAAAAAGTGGGACCCTTCAGATAGGTGACATAAGTCTTTCAAACTGTTTTTTGCTGGTAAATGAAACTCTCGACGTGGGTTTGTTTTAGAACTCACCAGATTTATAGGCCAATAATGGAGTCTACCATGTTTTCTCTGGGATATATATCAGGTTGACACTTGGCTATTCTACTGAACAAAACTGAGTCCCTTAACTGAAAATATTGATTTTTGTAGTTGGTCTATCAGTGATATAATAAGTTCTAGTAATAGGCCTAAGTTTAGAAAATAAATAAATATGTCACAGCCCATAACATTTGTAATATAGATTAGAAAAATGTAGACTAAAAGAAGAAATTGAACTTAAAATTGAATTTTTTTTTGTGTAAGGAAAAATTATTATGATTCCATTATTCTACTATATAGTTTTTTTACAACAAATATGTTTTACACAAGTCCAGTTACAAATATTTAGAATAATAATAATATTATTCTAAATAATAATAAATAATAGAACATTCAAATACAAATATTTATTTTATAGTTATTTCCGAAAGCATATATTTGCCAATTAATTATTATGGACAACTATGCTATGTTTAAAGTAAATTTAATTATATACAAGGATGTATTTAAACATAAAATATACCAAACTCTATTGTTATATTGTTTCACTCTAATTACCAACAGGAAACAAACACGTTACTGTAGCTATTACAATGGTACTATGTGAACCTCAAGCTGATACTAAATTAAATGTGATAAAACATAACCATTTATTAATTCTTCTTATTGCATGCATAACTATGACTATTTCCCAAAGCCTTATCCCGTGGTCATAAACTGTTTTCTATTTAACCAGAACTTGTATATTACCATAATGTAAGTAGTTACTTTGATTATTGTTCTATTTTTAATTAATTATACGTTTATATATCATTAAGATTCTTGCATTAATTTAACTTAGATGCCATTACTTGTAACTGCTTTTTTTTCCAGAAATATACGTCTACACCATTAAAAAATAAAATCATAAATTATTAACCGTTACTTGCTTCGTACATCAATAAACATTGAATATATAAGCAAGTTTGTCACATTTTGCTGATGTATTTTATCATTCTATAGAAATTGAAAATTTTGAATATTGGTATAATTTTACAATGAGCCCAGAATATAAGTAGTTTTTCAAAGGGAAACATAACAGGGAGATAATGTGGCTTATTTAGATATTGTTAAATACATCGTGATTAATTTTATTCTGGTTTTTACTTTAACTCTAAATATTAATTTTAGAACACGTTTTTTGTAAATATCACAAAAACAATTTAAAATTAAGTAATTTTAAAATTTATATTAACATTTAGTTGTTCAATAATGATTAAAGTAGAGAGATGCTGTTCTGTTGATGAAAATTGTGCTATGAAATATAATTGATAAATGTTACAGCTCAGATTGTAAACTGTCTGACAGCTAACAATGGATTTCTGCATTTTTCCAATCGACTAACCCTACTTTCTCTCCTTTTGGAAGGGTTTTATGTCCTACCTTTTAGGAACTTGACAAGTAATTTATGTCATTTTAGGGTGTTGGAACCCGGGGGAATGTAAGTCATGCACAAAAAAAGGACTTGCGTCGTAATCTTGGCAGCAAAAAACACACATTCAATGTTTTTGACAGAGGTTTTTAGATGCCAGGATGTGTCCTGACCCCCACCCATACACATATAGTGATATTGACTGACTCGCCCACCCATACACGTACAGTGGTATTGACCCACCCGCCCACCCTTACACTAACAGTGGTATTGACCTTCCACCCACCCATACACGTACAGTGGTATTGACCCACCCGCCCACCTATACACGTACAGTGGTATTGACCCACCCACCCACCTATATACTAACATTTGTCAATTTAAGAATGGGGACAGGAATAAATGTGTAATAGACTTTAGGTGAATAAAAAAAAAAAAAAAAACACATTCCTAATCAATATAGCTTTGAACCCCACAGTTATATAGTTGTGCTAAAGATATCAAATATTCTAATATTGCTAGTATTAAAATACTGTAGTTAATGTAGGGCCACCTAAATAAAACCTATTACCTATTTATTGGTAACATTTCATTATAGAGATAGGCCGCTTATAAAGCGATCTACTGAAAGTAACGGTAATAGATAGATGCACTTGGTAACGGAAGTGAGATAGAGAACTACTCTTCCCCCACTGTGATATTCCATTTGCCACGCCAGTGAAATTTTACCTAATATATGTAGACATAGCACAGATATTGGGTCTCGTTTGCTCATGTTCTGGGAGTTCGAAGGGTTTAATTATACACCCCTGTGCTCTGTGGTTGCTGAATTTCTAACCAGAAGTGTAAATTAATCAACCCACTTTGAAGATAATTGTTAACATTTAAAAAAAATTCTATAAATATCACCGTTTGGAAATCACGTAACGATTTGTGAAAATAACGTGCATCATGATTGTATAGTAAAGGATCATGCTACTTCATGTTCGGTCACTTTATTAGGTGTATGAATACGTAGTTATTTGTGTGTGCATAAATTTATTAAATATATATTTTTGGTTAGTCCATCTTGTTTATATTATAATCTTAATTCCTTTAGATTACCTTCTAAGGTTTTATGGATATAAAGTTTTATAGTATCCGTCGAATTCAAAATATTTCCTGTTTGTTCTTTGCTAACTGTCTCTTTAATTTCCAGTTTTTCTCCTCTATGTTATTTGTAATAAAATATTAAAAATTATTTTGTTTTACTAGGACTCCTCACCCACGCACAGACCATAATGGACCATATCTAGAAAAAACCAGTTTCCCCATACATTATATAGCAAGGAATGTATGTGAAGCACGCCCAGACAGAAAACATACATAACCCAGGCCTAGTACAAATGTTAATATCGAACTAATAGATCGTATATTTAGGAAGCTTGTGAGTTTTGTAAAATATCGAAATATGTTCCAAAAATGAATCCGAAGAACATGGCTTTATATTTTGAATCTCTAGTAAATTGGAGAAGTGGTTTATCTCCTTTTGAAATGCATAGGTATTATTTCCATATATACGTAAAAAGAATAAAAAATATAAATAGAAAACAATCCCATTTACTCGATTGAGGAGTTTTTTCACATATAAAAATATTGTAGTTAGATTTATTTTTGTTTTATTTTTAGTATAAGATATTATATTTTTATATATCGTGACGCTATGTACTCTGTTTGTAAATTTGTTCCATGAATAAACGAGTTTTTAAAATTGATTTGATATAACAATGTGATCTGAAAAATATTTGACCTGATTGCGAACACAGTCGTAAAATGAATACATGTGAAATTATTTGCGTGCTATCCCAAAATCTTATTTGGTGGTGCTAATTTAGCGTTTAATTAGCCTGATAATGTAATTAATGGTTTAACCCATTGATACTCCAGAATTCAGAATGTACCTCTTCCTTAGTCACCGATCATTTTGTTCAGAGACTGCTGGGAAAGTCCCAGTTAGACAATGCCACTAAAGGCTGACATAGAAAAATCAATAATATGCATTACAATAATCCATACCCATTGTAAAATTAAAGACGAGGTGGAACGTATTAAAGATACAACCAAGCATTTTTGCTAATAAGGATATAATTAAGAATAGTGGGCAAACGACGAAACCACCGAATTTTAAACTAAACAAAAATCTGAAAAAAACATAACATTTATTGAAGTGGACGTTGTTACTTGAACTGTTTGAAGTTAATATCGTATAACCAACAATATCACGGTTAAGTGAAATACAATTTCTTATATCATAACTCAACAAAATGCATGAATCCAAAATTCACAGAAATTAAGAATAACAATATAATAATCTGTATATCCAAAATATACATATCGATCTACTAAGAATATACAAAATAACAATTCCAAAATATACAAAGTAAAAAAATCATAGTATAAAAATAATTAATCCAAAATTTACAAAATTATAAATGCAAAATAAAGAACTTCACAAAATAAAATCTTACAAATGATAAATCCTAATATAAAAATAATAATTCCAAAACGTACATCATATAAACTATAATTATAAATGTATTAATTGTACTTATAATTGCTAAAATCTATTAAAACTTGTCTTCCTTAATCATTTTTGAATGTTTTCCATTTAAACACAGATGCTTTTGTAGATTTATTCACTATTTATCATGCCTATGCCAAAAATAGGCTTATAATGGTTTAAAGCAGAGTAAATTATTTATGCCTACAAAGTGGTTTTGAACACGCAAGAAGAAAAAAAGTTTACTTAGCCACCTAGGTCGTCAAAGCCTCGATGATTGTGATGGAAGTCATCTGAGCTATTGCGTGCTATTTCGGTGGGGCGCGCCTATATCAAGTTCCTTCTAGATCCTCTCTGTAATAACCCCATTAACTACAGGCCATGGCCATTCATTACCCCAACACAGACGGCTAAGGGTTACTACTGCTGTTTGCCCTGGTAGGTAAAATTATAGCCTCAAGTTACAGGTTGTACCATTGTATGGACATATTTTGAATCTAACATCAATTCAAATCATTCATGATTATTGAGGAGTTTCTTATTTGAATTATACATTAGAATTGATATAAGTAATCAAACATTCCAATAAATGTTACTCGTGAGGGCTATTGATAACTTCGTAAAATGGTATTTTCTTCATTTAAAAATTTGAAGGAAATTAGAAAATTTTATTTAACCAATGTTCGTATAGGCCTAACTCTCGTCCACCCTTATACGAACATTGATATTGACCCACCCACCTGCCCTTAAATGAACATTGGTATTGACCCACCCGCCGGCCCTTACACGAACATTGCTATTGACCCACCCGCCCGCCCTGACACGAACATTGGTATTGACCCACCCACCCGCCCTTACACGAACATTGCTATTGACAGTGGGTACAGTGGTTTTGACCCCCCCATCCCCCCACACACGTACAGTGTGGGTGGGTCAAAACCACTGTACTTGTGTGGGTGGACGCGTTGGTAAAAACCACTGTACGTGTATGGGTGGGCGGGTGGGTCAAAACCACTGTACCCACTGTCAATAGCAATGTTCGTGTAAGGGTTGGTGGGTAGGTCAGTACCAATGTTCGTGTAAGGGCGGGTGGGTGGGTCAATAGCAATGTTCATGTAAGGGCCGGTGGATGGGTCAACACCACTGTGCGTATGGGTGGGTGGGTGGGTCAATATCATTATACGTGTATGGGGGTGGGCGGGTGGGTCAATACCACTTTACGTGTATGCCCGGGTGAGTGGGTCAATACCCCTGTGTGTGTTTGGGTGGGTGGTTCAATATCACTATACGTGTAAGGGTGTGTATCATGTTGGGTACTACATGATAGGCTGGTTCCAAACGATTTGAGTTAAGTAGATCTTAACCACGCTCTGAACCAATTCCCCTAACGAACTGAGTCACCAGACCGTGAACTAATGGACGGAATTTACTGATTACTACACGATAGGCTGGTTCCAAACTATTTGAGTTAAGTAGATCTTAACCACGCACTGAACCAATTCCCCTAACGAACTGAGTCACCAGACCATGAACTAATGGACGGAATTTACTGATTACTACACGATAGGCTGGTTCCAAACTATTTGAGTTAAGTAGATCTTAACCACGCACTGAACCAATTCCCCTAACGAACTGAGTCACCAGACAGTGAACTAATGGACGGAATTTACTGATTACTACACGATAGGCTGGTTCCAAACGATTTGACTTTAGTAGATCTCACCACGCACTGAACCACTTCGCGTAATGAACTGAGTCGCCGGACAGTGAACTAATGGACGGAATTTATTGATTACTACATGATAGGCTGGTTCCAAACGATTTGAGTTAAGTAGATCTTAACCACGCTCTGAACCAATTCCCCTAACGAACTGAGTCACCAGACCGTGAACTAATGGACGGAATTTACTGATTACTACACGATAGGCTGGTTCCAAACGATTTGACTTTAGTAGATCTCACCACGCACTGAACCACTTCGCGTAATGAACTGACTCGCCGGACAGTAAACTAATGGACGGAACTTACTGATTACTACACGATAGACTGGTTCCAAACGATTTGAGTTTAGTACGTCTTACCATGCACTGAACCACTTCCCGTAATGAATTAAGTCGCCGGACAGTGAACTAATGGCCATCATTTACTGATTACTCCACGGTAGACTAGTTTCAAACAAGGATGAGTTTAGTAGATTTTACAACACACTGAACCACTTCTCGTAATGAACTGAGTCACCGGACCGTGAACTAACGCAATTAACTTAATAACTACATGGTAGACTTGCTCTAAGCAAATTGAGCTTAGCTGAACACACCTGATATTGAACTCCTTGACGTAATGAACTGGTTCACAGGACCGTGAACTTACGGAATTTACTGCATTTATGTTAGTAACTGTTAAAAAATGTTATTTAATCATATAATTGAATGCTTATATAATAGTATAGCAATATTTTAATATTAATATTGACAAGGAACTAAGAAAAAATTTGTTTAAAGTTCGTATTCCTTCTTCTTTTTTTATGTCTAAGAACGTGGAGGGATTCGTTCGGCTGTATGCAAAGTATGAAACATCTTACGATGTAACAGTTTTAATACAAAAGCATGAATATTTAAATTCTATTTTTGTATTCCACCAGCTTCCCACAAGTATAAAACTACTTTTATGACCATAGCAATGCAAATAATTAAGTTATTACTATATAAATTCAGATGCCGTACTATTTTTGTATTCCACCAGCTTCCCACAAGTATAAAACTACTTTTATGACCATAGCAACGCAAATAACTAAGTTATTACTATATAAATTCAGAAGCCGTACTATTTTTGTATTCCACCAGCTTCCCACAAGTATAAAACTACTTTTATGACCATAGCAACGCAAATAACTAAGTTATTACTATATAAATTCAGACGCCATACTATTTTTGTATTCCACCAGTTTCCCACAAGTATAAAACTACTTTTATGACCAAAGCAACCCAAATAACTAAGTTATTACTATATACATTCAGAAGCCAAACTATTTTTGTATTCCACCAGCTTCCCACAAGTATAAAACTACTTTTATGACCATAGCAACGCAAATAACTAAGTTATTACTATATAAATTCAGATGCCGTACTATTTTTGTATTCCACCAGTTTCCCACAAGTATAAAACTACTTTTATGACCATAGCAACGCAAATAACTAAGTTATTACTATATAAATTCAGATGCCGTACTATTTTTGTATTCCACCAGTTTCCCACAAGTATAAAACTACTTTTATGACCATAGCAACGCAAATAACTAAGTTATTACTATATAAATTCAGATGACGTACTATTTTTGTATTCCACCAGTTTCCCACAAGTATAAAACTACTTTTATGACCATATCAATGCAAATAACTAAGTTATTACTATATAAATTCAGATGACGTACTATTTTTGTATTCCACCAGTTTCCCACAAGTATAAAACTACTTTTATGACCATAGCAACGCAAATAACTAAGTTATTACTATATAAATTCAGATGACGTACTATTTTTGTATTCCACCAGTTTCCCACAAGTATAAAACTACTTTTATGACCATAGCAACGCAAATAACTAAGTTATTACTATATAAATTCAGATGACGTACTATTTTTGTATTCCACCAGTTTCCCACAAGTATAAAACTACTTTTATGACCATAGCAACGCAAATAACTAAGTTATTACTATATAAATTCAGATGCCGTACTATTTTTGTATTCCACCAGTTTCCCACAAGTATAAAACTACTTTTATGACCATATCAATGCAAATAACTAAGTTATTACTATATAAATTCAGATGACGTACTATTTTTGTATTCCACCAGTTTCCCACAAGTATAAAACTACTTTTATGACCATAGCAACCCAAATAACTAAGTTATTACTATATACATTCAGATTCCGTACTATTTTTTTATGCTTCTATGTTTAACAATACATTTTACTTTGTGAACCACTCGATGAACGTACCTATGTAAATGTTATTTATATTGTCAGGGACCATTGGCTGCCTAAAAGTTGGGAATCAGATTTCATCTACTTTAATAGTGTAGTTATATATTCGGTAATTGTTTTCACAGATTTTAGTTGCTCTGAAATTAAAAGATTAAAAAGATCATTTTCATTTTTATTGCCCATTTTTTTAAAAGTGGTACACTAGAGGTATGTTGTTTCTTTAGGATTTGCAGATGTAGTGATGATGTATATAAAAAGTGATTCCAGTCAACTATTGAATATAAATAACAATTTACCATCCAAGCTTTGTTGATTTTGTAACTATAAATATATGTGTTTAAAATACTATCTCGCCCATTATTAAAGGATAGGTCTTTACAAGGTTTTTTATAAAAATTGCAATTTATTGAACCGTTCAATACCTGTTGAGCGGCACAACTAACCTCCTTTGAACAGTCAGAGTCGGAGGAATATACTGACATTTTTACGGTCATAACTATAAAATTTCATACATTTTCTAGTTCACTTTTAATTGAGTTCTTGTCCTTTTTCTTTGATTGCAGCCCTAATTATACTCTATGGAAAATCTTTCTATATTTGGTTAAAATATAAGGCAAATGTAATTAGATTAGGTTCTTTTTATCTTTTTAAATCTAATTAACGAATTGAAAAGATCCCTGATTATTGTAATAATGGAGTTATGCAATATATTATATACTACGAATATATACTACTAGGGGACATATTATAAAAATGAGTTGTACCAAAATACGTGAAGCAGTTTTTTGTCAACGTAACTCCTTCCTTATTTCTTGACCAATTTAAAAGGTTGAGGTGTAAAAAAAATTGCCATTGTTCGCAGTTGTGCAATAAGGTCTTAAATATTTTATATGTTTACCCTTAAGGGAACGGAAGTCCTAAAAGCTGTTCAAATGTAAATAATGATTTCCAAAATGTGTTAGCAGCTGTTGGAATATAAACAACGGAGTTTGTAATACTGACGAGGTTAGGTATTTCATAATGTTATACCAGGGAAGGTTGTAAGCATGATTTCATCCACATTCCATTGTAGGACTACGCGTTACTGGACTTGAAGGCTTCAATGGTAATCCAATGCAGTTATATGATTCATTCAATTGATCTCCAGCAGTTAAACAAAACCAAATGAAATGAACACGTTTGATATAAGCTAAGAAATAGCATTGGTGTTTACTATTGATAGGTGAACATATTACACTACAATAGGCGTGTTTATACTTAACTAACAACGTAAATAATTTGGGTAAGATAATGTAAATAAATTAAATACTGTGTTTTTACGATGTAATTTTAGCCTACAATTACTTTTAGTTAAAAGTCACATGACGAGGCAGAAGGCCGAGGTGTAACGAGCGCAGCGAGTGAGGGGGGTTGGCACGCGGAGCGTGCAGGGGTGTCCCTAGTATTATAAATTCGTAGTATATAATTTATTGCATAACTCCATTCTTACAATAATCGGGGATCTTTCCGATTAGTTAATTAGATTTCAAAAGGTAAAAAGAACCTAATCTAATTACATTTGCCTTCTATTTCAACCAAACCGAAATAAAATAAAATCGATGTAAAATCTATAACAACATGTTGCCGTTTATGAGTTCCTTAGAGTTTTCAAGATGTAATGAAAAAGACTTTGTGAAAATTGGAAAAGTTTGTTAAGGCCTTAATACAGCATCACCTCTTGGAAATGAGTTGTAAAAGTTTTATAGTAGCATTTTCTTGAATCGTAACAATGTTAGTTACAGATGCCACAGTCATTGATAATCTTGCCTATTCGGCATGTATATGGATGGCAATGATAAATCTATAGGCCCTACATCGGAAATATCGATAAATACATTTCGATGTATCGATATTTATATTAGTATCGATATTTTCTGGCCATATCGATATTTTGATCCGATATATAATACTGTATCACGATTCGAAAAACACATTTAAATCGCCTCTTGTTCGTAAAAAAACATGCATTGATATAGTAAATTCGTTTTAATAAATTTTTTACGTGAGGTTAACGCACTCAAGTGTAGTTTACTGTAGACCAGTGGGTGGAACGGGTAAATGAAGCTGTGTGTGAGGTGGCAACGCTGCCTCTAGGATGCTTAGCCAGTCGCCTTAAAAACCATTATTACATTATTCATTTATAATTAATGTAATAATGAAAGGTATATTTTAGAACTTAGGCTTAAGCGGCCGGTGTCATAACTAGAATCTACAGTTTCCGGTGACAACCGCGTCAAGGTACTATCTACAATCTTTACAAGATGACCAGACGTTTCACCCATACTGTGATGTGGCATCCTCAGTGGTTTCTCTGAGACCGTCTCAGAGAAACCACTGAGGATGCCACATCACAGTATGGGCGAAACGTCTGGTCATCTTGTAAAGACTGTAGATAGTACCTTGACGCGGTTGTCACCGGAAACTGTAGATTAAAGGTATATTTATTCTTATTTTGAATTTTTTCATTCAACCCCACAGATCACAATTTGTTTCGTGTATATAAATATATTCATTTTTAAATTTAGAAGACTAAGTAGTTACAAATACTCACGAGTGTATTTTTTTGTCATGACATAAGAGTTAGTGCATAATTATTTTAAACAGAAAAATCATTTACAATTCGATATATCGGTTACCAGATATATCGATATTTTTCTTTTGGTACTATCGTTAGATCGATATTTGGTTTGCAATATATCGATATGCTGGAAGTATTTGCCATCTCTAGGCATGTAACACCCATCTACTCCAGGGGGCCAAAGCTGGGACATTTACTTCCTTCAGTAAATAGAAGAGTTGTCCTTAGATGGTATGACAAAACTTAGAGTTGAGATATTGCTCATCCGATTATAAAACCAACAGTTAAATTTACAAGTAAATATGAGAAATTGGGTATTATAAACATTAATACGCTCAATAAGGATTAATTAAAACGTTTAAGTATAAAATGTTCAAATTAATTTTCATTCTATGGCTCTTAATGTTAAGCATGATCTTACGTTTGTATGTAATGATACAACTATGGGGGTCGTTTTGCTCCTTAAAAAATTTTCAAAACATGGATTTCATGAACTTTCGATCTGTTTCAACGATTTGGTACATAATGATGATCGTATTGCAGCATTTTAAATGTCATTTTATAGTTTGAAATGTTTCAGTAGATTATAAGATTATTTTTGTTAAGAATTTTGTGTTTTTATATACTTTTCAATGAAATATATGAAACTTTGAACATCATACTTGATTATGTCAATTAAAGAGTTATAATATCATTAGATTGTATTTTTAATAATCGTCTTTTAATAAGATCTTTTCCAGAGAAATTAATTACCGCAAACCGGACTTCGAAAGGTTTGTCCTGTCCAGAGTAGCGGTCATTTTAATTTAAAAGTAACTAATATGCATACCATTATTTCTCCACTATTTAAATGTTTAAGTAATATATCCTGATAAAAAATTATACTTTACGGAACACAATTATTAAAATAATTAAATTATCAAATTATCTATGGGAAAAAATAATATTGTTGTGAAAGCTTCAATATTTTTCACCCAGTATATTAGCATGCTAGTGATTGAATACACTTACGAACAGGTTATCTTTATAAGTTAGATATACATAAATTTCGAACTAACAGGAAATTCTCTATATTCCTGAAAACAATAATCGCCTTATGATTTGTTCTTTAAAATGACGCAATACGATATTGGTTTAAAATTGTGCACCTTTCAACTTTTCACGCTAGTAAAGTTGAATTTTCGATGTTGGGGTGACTGTTATATACGTAGATAATCGATATACTTACAAATTATAATACAAATTATGTGTTCAACTTATCTAAACATTATCTAAAGGAAGCCACCAGCTGGAGGTTTGGGGTTCATCAATTCACCTGTCACTTCAGCAGTGTTTCGGCGATAAAGGAGCTACGTCCATCGATCTTATTACCGTCAAAGGACGCAAGTAAGCAGCTATCTTTGTGACAAGATAGAACCTGACAGGCACTTGGGACATTTTGTTTGGAGGCTGGCACAGCCAAAGTTACTCATCTTCATTTCTTAAGGTCTTTATATTAAACAAAACGCAACTATCATGTTTGTTTATACATTTTTTAAATTTTATTTTACCTACACAGTTTTTAATTCGTCGATCCAGACTTACAAATTTAACGTTTGGAACTTTAAGTCGTTATCATGATTGTCATATCTCAAAAACTCAAAATTCAATGTTTTAATGTCCATTGTAATTCTTTTAGTAGTAGAAATCCTCAATAAGGATACAAATTACTTTAACAAATATTAGTTTTATTATTGGGCTGGGTAGTAGAGGTCAGTGTGTTACATTTGGCGAACATAAGAGTTTCAGCAGCGGAAGAGAATTGTTCCACTTCTCAACTGTCCTTAATCACGAGCGTGACTGAATTCCGATTTCAAGTTTTTAGCTTTCGCAATGGTGTTTGGTTGAAACTTACAACTTTGTTTTTATTACAATTGTTACTATTTAATTTGTCAAGTACTATTCATTGTGTTATTGTTATAATTGTTATTTGAATACTAAATAATGACTTAAATAATCCTTCTAAAATTGATCCATTAGTGTTAGTCAAGTCAAACAAATCATTGGTAATAGTTGATAATGACGTAGTGGGAGAGGATTGATACTGTGCAGCCAGCCTACAGCCTACCAACTTCCTAGTTGCCATGTCAACTTTAAATTGAATAACATAGTGGAGGAAGAGTAGTTCTCTCTCATACTTCCACCACTTATCCCATCTCTCTGGATGTTTAACAGGTGCATTCAGTAGGTCACTTTCCAACCGGCCTATATATTTTATATTAAGCTTAAAATGACTGTTTAGCTATTTTTCAAGCTAACCATGCTCGTTCAATCAAAAACTCTAAAGCAACTGAAAGACTCATTTTTATTAAGAATATATTGATAGAACTTTTGCTCATATACTTCTTCTTCTTAATTAAAATTTATTGTATAAAATATAAAATGCAATGTAATATCAGTATTGATTATCAGTTATTTGCTTTTTGGTATATTTACTTGTACATTATCAATAAAGCCAATTTATATTATGTAGGGTGGAGTGGTATGTCTAAACACGGTATGTGAACATAATTTGTAATGAAAGAGTGAGAGAGAGAGAGGGGGGAGGGATGTTTAATCGTAATATGTGAAAATGGACACGTAAAAGTCTAATGTCACGTAGATAGTGTAAGGAGCCCTATTTTCTCTCAAGACAGTTCACTTGTCATCTATAACTACAGACGGTGACACTTCAATTTATGTGGTAATTCAAGCTAAATCTGCTCTTTGGTCTAGGAGGGCTGACTAGAAGTTATCTGTATTTGCTGCAACTGAGATACAAAAACATTAGTGGAAAAACACATACGGGTGTTTATTTTAAAACACAACTCTATTTACAAGTACAGAAATTTAAGGTTTAAGATAATAACAAGTTCATGGGTTGGTAGCCCTGGTTCTTCTCCCTTAGCTATCAGCTGATTTACATTGTGGAATTGTTGTTCAATTTATTTGAGTATCGTGCAATTTACCTACTGTGTTGAGGTTAAAATCATTGTTTTGAGGAAACGACGAAAAATGTTTCTAGAAATTTACTCAAGAGGGCAGTACGTTGTATAAATGATAATGATGGTTTATTTGAACACCAAACCTAAAAACAAAATACCATTAAAATCATGTAAATAGTAGTAACAAATAATAATAATAATAACATGTGTTATAGGTATGTTTTGTTTCTCATTTTTATTTCAAATCATTGGTTATGTTTAAAAGGAAACAGCCTGTATAAGGGTTTTTGTGCAAACACTTAAGAATTTCTTAAAAATACATATTTACAAATAATAGTTTAAATAAAATATGGAATATTATTTATATAATATTTGTAATTCGATACCAAATCGTTAGTACGACAAAAATAGTCCATAAGGACCAAAGATACAACGAAATACTATTGTTTTAGATGTAATTAAAATATTAATTAATATCAGTAAAAAACATTTATAGTTTACTACAAGTTTGATACAAATTATTTATCTTAAAAAAAATAAACATTCTCCGAAAAGTGTGTAAGGAATGCTAGTTGCTAGTTAGGGAAAAAACTGAAATTTTTTACAACATGACATTAATTGAAACATCAACACGTACCCAACTAAACATTTTTGCCCACACCCCTAAAATTATTTACTATCTCTGCCAGAAGAACGATCTACCATTATAACCAAACCGCTCTATTAGATCTCCCAAGGGTGAACTATGAAATCCTATTTACCTCTAATGACTGGAACTGAAGGGCGGGGGTTAAAGCTGAGTTGTTTTAGACGATCTCATTTATCTCTCAATCTTATGAATGGCATGTTCTCTTAGATTATTTATTTCATATTTATATATGTAGCTCTTTCATAGATTACTTGTTTAGTTTGGATTGAATAATATATTTTTAGAATAATTATATAAAACGTTTTAACTTATTCATATTTTACTTTTCAAATGATTTTGTACCTATATAAAAATAGTTCTACAAGGTGTCCAGCTTCGACTTTCGCATATGTCAGGTTAACAAACAAATTATTCCATATAGCATGGGCCCTATCTCGATTCGTTTTCTGTCTGTCTGTGTGTTTTTTACAAAAAAATTTAATATCTGAAAAACGGTTTCATTTAAAAAACTGAAGTTTCGTATGAAAGTTGACCTTAAAAAGATACATTTTGTGTATAACGACTGAATGTGTAGAATTATCCGTTTCAAAATAGTGGCTCTCTACAAATGTCAAAGTCAAATCCAAAAAAAGCTATACATTTTACCAAAACATTTTATGTTTTGTGGACTGCGTTTTACAACATTCAAAAATTTGCCTATTTAAAAGATAAGTTGATAAATAACAGAGAAAACTTATTTATTGTTACTGAAAGCATTGTTATCCGGATAGAGTACTCATATAAAAATGTTTTAGTCACAGACAGAAAAGGAATCGAGATTGGATACATGTTATATTGCATTATTTGCTTGTATTGACCTGACAAACAATCCTATAAAATATGTGACCCTGAATATCTCCATTAGCAATTCTTAACCAATTACAATTCTATGTTTTTTTTTTATCTTTACGAACTACATTCATACATGCGTAATACAAGCCAAAATAACCTACTCACCAAATTAAATTTAAGGAGCATACCATTTTCAAAAACCAATGTTTTATATTTCTCATTTAAAAATATTTTAATATATCTAATTTTATAATCTGTTCACTACAAATTTAAAAGTTCAACCTTAAATGCACTCACTAATTATTACCCATAGAATGCATGAATGGAAGATGACACTTCTTGTTTACATTTTTGCCCACTCACAAGGGCTAACTACCGGATGTTTACTATGAGATGAATCGCAGAGTATTAACTTGATGCCACTTCCGGTTTATGGATATTATACTACACTAGGAACATATTGGCTTGTATTATACTTCATCTTATTAATCCATAACATAACTCTTAGTATAACAAAATACTAAATGGATAATGAACTCTTTAGCAAAAAAAATGTTTTTTCGTATGTAAGAAGCAAGCATACGAAAATACACAATCCGGAAATCCATATTAATACTGAGTATTTGAATTATGAAATTTCCTTTTCGGAATATGACAAATAATGTGGGCTTAATAGTTATATTTGCTGTATTGATTTTAATAGTAATTACAACAATGAAATTTACGTTAACTCTTGTTTAAATATAGGTAATTTACGACTCTTCTTTAACAATATCAAGTGGGTCCAATTAACATTGTGCAATGAAAATATACTACAGTTAAAAATCAGAACAGTTCTATACAAAAGTTATTTTACGATACATAAAAAATCATAACCTACAAAACTAGAATCGAATAAACTAAATATTTAGCATCTAACGTAGTTTTATTTTAAATTGCCACATATATATGTCTTCAGATTTTTAATTCCCTTATATATTAATTAAGATAGATATTTTATATTTTAAATAAAAAAAGTTTACAATATATGCATTTTTTCATAAATACACATTGCCTATTACAAAGTTGTCTATCCAAACAAGTTTGTAAGCATGAACATTAATGAATATTTATTACAGTTAATTTGTTTACTTTTTATGAACCCTCATTAGTGCAATGTTTAGAGGAAGATAAAGCTTTATTACAGTCTTAAATATGCTTAATTAAGACATTAACATTCATTGGTACTTTATTGAAATATAGTCATCTTAAAGTAACAAAGATTTGCATCAAGACGTTAAGGTAATTCCTAGAAATGTAATGGTTGAATAACAAATAAATTAAGCAGCAATACAATATTTCGGTTTAATGCGTTATTTTTTAACGTAACTTATTTTTTATGTTTATATTAAAAAGTATTTTGATATAAAATTATACGAAGCAAAAAATACCTATATAACTATGTGATATAATAATAAATGTTAAATTGAATATTTACAACTTAAAAACAAAACATTTACTACCTACTCAAATGAACGTCTTTATCCATAGAAATTAGGATCATGTACTGCCCAAAATACCAAATCAGACAGTCGGCACTGATGACACAGTGCTATAACCTAGCTACTTGGGGACAGAGTGTTTCAGAGATGTAAGCGATAGGTTTTATGCTCGGTTCTATTAATACCGACACGACGCCCACTCAATGGTTGCCATCGACGTGGTAACTAATAGAGAAGTCTGGGGTGTCCATGTTGGATGGTAGTCAAGGTTCAGATGTTGTGTAGGGAAGAGAACTGAGTGTCAGTTAGCTGAAAATCAGACCAACAATACGTAGTTAGGATTCCACGTAAGCTGTAGGTCAAATAGTTGGCCTGGCTATTTGGCTGTTAATAAATAGTTCTTTCTGAATTAAGTCGAACTGGGATAGTAACAATGACTCATTCACCCCTCTTATTGCTTGAAGTATTATTAAATTAAACAATACCGTCTTCTTTCAAAGCGTATTTTGTTATATTTTCATTTAAATAGAGAGCATACTTTTCATAAATCTCACTGTTTTATTACATTGACTAATGGTAATATTTGTTATTTTGAACATAACATTAATACATATTGAACGCATACCTTTAGTAAAAAAAGTACATGAGACTGTAAAGACTATTACAAATGAAGATATTATGTATATATATATATATATATATATATATATATATATATATATATATATATATATATTAAAACAAATATTAAGAAGTAAATCATTAACTAAATAGTTAATTTATAACGTTTTAATTAATAAAGTTGATGTATTTAAAAGTATATCAATAATTTACACATTTTTATGTTAGTTGAGTTCTTTTTAATTTAAATGTAATAATTCATTATTATAAGTAAAATGATTTTAGCTTAGAACTTTTATGGAGAGAAATTGTTTCATGGTTTATTTGTATTGTTAGTTACCAAAAGTTCCATTGTAAATTAGAGACAGGATGATTATGAATATAAATTAGAGAGAGAGAGAGAGAGAGAGAGAGAGAGAGAGAGAGAGAGAGAGAGAGAGAGAGAGAGAGAGAGAGAGAGAGAGAGAGAGAGAGAGAGAGAGAGAGAGAGAGAGAGAGAGAGAGAGAGAGAGAGAGAGAGAGAGAGAGAGAGAGAGAGAGAGAGAGAGAGAGAGAGAGAGAGAGAGAGAGAGAGAGAGAGAGAGAGAGAGAGAGAGAGAGAGAGAGAGAGAGAGAGAGAGAGAGAGAGAGAGAGAGAGAGAGAGAGAGAGAGAGAGAGAGAGAGAGAGAGAGAGAGAGAGAGAGAGAGAGAGAGAGAGAGAGAGAGAGAGAGAGAGAGAGAGAGAGAGAGAGAGAGAGAGAGAGAGAGAGAGAGAGAGAGAGAGAGAGAGAGAGAGAGAGAGAGAGAGAGAGAGAGAGAGAGAGAGAGAGAGAGAGAGAGAGAGAGAGAGAGAGAGAGAGAGAGAGAGAGAGAGAGAGAGAGAGAGAGAGAGAGAGAGAGAGAGAGAGAGAGAGAGAGAGAGAGAGAGAGAGAGAGAGAGAGAGAGAGAGAGAGAGAGAGAGAGAGAGAGAGAGAGAGAGAGAGAGAGAGAGAGAGAGAGAGAGAGAGAGAGAGAGAGAGAGAGAGAGAGGAGAGAGAGAGAGAGAGAGAGAGAGAGAGAGAGAGAGAGAGAGAGAGAGAGAGAGAGAGAGAGAGAGAGAGAGAGAGAGAGAGAGAGAGAGAGAGAGAGAGAGAGAGAGAGAGAGAGAGAGAGAGAGAGAGAGAGAGAGAGAGAGAGAGAGAGAGAGAGAGAGAGAGAGAGAGAGAGAGAGAGAGAGAGAGAGAGAGAGAGAGAGAGAGAGAGAGAGAGAGAGAGAGAGAGAGAGAGAGAGAGAGAGAGAGAGAGAGAGAGAGAGAGAGAGAGAGAGAGAGAGAGAGAGAGAGAGAGAGAGAGAGAGAGAGAGAGAGAGAGAGAGAGAGAGAGAGAGAGAGAGAGAGAGAGAGAGAGAGAGAGAGAGAGAGAGAGAGAGAGAGAGAGAGAGAGAGAGAGAGAGAGAGAGAGAGAGAGAGAGAGAGAGAGAGAGAGAGAGAGAGAGAGAGAGAGAGAGAGAGAGAGAGAGAGAGAGAGAGAGAGAGAGAGAGAGAGAGAGAGAGAGAGAGAGAGAGAGGAGAGAGAGAGAGAGAGAGAGAGAGAGAGAGAGAGAGAGAGAGAGAGAGAGAGAGAGAGAGAGAGAGAGAGAGAGAGAGAGAGAGAGAGAGAGAGAGAGAGAGAGAGATGAGAGAGAGAGAGAGAGAGAGAGAGAGAGAGAGAGAGAGAGAGAGAGAGAGAGAGAGAGAGAGAGAGAGAGAGAGAGATGAGAGAGAGAGAGAGAGAGGAGAGAGAGAGAGAGAGAGAGAGAGAGAGAGAGAGAGAGAGAGAGAGAGAGAGAGAGAGAGAGAGAGAGAGAGATGAGAGAGAGAGAGAGAGAGGAGAGAGAGAGGAGATGAGAGAGAGAGAGAGAGAGAGAGATGAGAGAGAGAGAGAGAGAGAGAGAGAGAGAGAGAGAGAGAGAGAGAGAGAGAGAGAGAGAGAGAGAGAGAGAGAGAGAACTTGTATTACATTTATATCTGTTTGACGTTTGATAATTTGTACAATAGTGAAGCACAAAAATAACTGACATCAAATTCATGGATATAGATACAGTATCAGGATGTTAGGATTGTTATAAATGACCAAAACTGTCATGAGTATTAGACATTAAGTGACATTCCTAATGGCCACAACTAATACTGGACATCTGCTGGTAACATATGTAGGTGGACAGTTGGCCAATCCACCGAAGGGATGTAAACATTATTCTACAAGCACAGCAATACATCACAAACTTGTAGTCCAACTTCCATCCATTTTATGTATGGCTAATATGCCTTAGATAGTTTGATGACATATTGTGATATGTGTATATGTTTAAGCATAAATAATAGTATATTTAGTTGATTGTTAAATTAGAATTTTATTAGTTCTTGATGTTTTAACCATATAATAAATGTATCTAAATAAATGTCTTCTTTTTGTTACCGCATCTTAAAAAATAAAAACAACGTTCCAGAAGTTGTGTAACAGAAAATACGATAAAAAAATCTGTATAAAATAAAATTACAAAAAAATAAAATAATGATAATAACCTTAAATGGCACTCTCCCTCTCTCCCCATCTCCCCCCTCTCCCCCCCCTCTCCCCCCTCCCCCCCCCCCCCAGCACAGGCTCAAGTGACTACTGTCGGCGCAGAAATTATGTCCACCTGAGTTTGAAGGTTGTTTAAATAAGAAACTAAAAGGCTTACGAACAATTTTAGTTAGATCGTAGTTTTAATCTTAGTTGTTTGATTGTACGTTATCACATTTGAATTTTTAAATGTTACTATATAATTCAATAAGTTTTATCCAACTTAGAAGAAAAAAGTACCAGAATTTTAACTTGTTTTCATTGTACATCAAATTTACAACGTTGTTGCTCAACAACCCGTTAATATATCGCATCTGTACTTTAATAACTGATTGACAGGAATATTTTCTGTAAGGTTTACGGATTTTAGAATTTTAACTTTTCGAGAAAACAAGTTCTTATCAATTTCCTGAATTATTTTTTTCTTTACTTTTAGAGGTTGTAAAATTAATAAATTGGTCTTGTTATAATCCTTATGACATGTATAGTTATAATAAGTTCTTCGTATATTTGTTAGTAGATGCAGTGATTTTAAATCGATTTGAAACAATCTAAAGTAACTTAAAATTGATACATTTTAATTGATTTAAGTCAATATAAAATCACTGTATTTATCTACACATATGAAAGTAATTTATCGTAACTTTACGTGTCATAAGGGTTACAACAAGACCAAGTAATTAATTTTACTACCTCTAAAAGCCAAGAAAACAATGTTTCAGGAAACTTATAATAACTTTTTTCTCGAATAATTGAAATTATAAAATCAAAAAAATGTATAAGAAACATTTCTTTCAACCAGTTATTAAAGTACAGATGTGGTTTATTAATGGGTTTTTGAGTAAAACATTCGAAAATTAATGTAAAGTGAAAATAAGTTAAAACTCCAGTATCATTTTGTTCCAACTAGGATAAAAATCATTAAAAGAATGGTAAAATATTTTATTTTATAACGTACAATCAAATGAGGAAAACAATAGTGTGATTGGATTTTTTTGTAGGCCTGTTAGTGTCTCAGTAAACAACTTTCAAACTCGGGTGAACATAATTTCTGCGCCTATAAACTATGTGCACTCGACAGTAGTGTCAGAGCTGATTATACGCCAAATACTCGTCCCAGTGCTTAGTTGAAACGAATCACCGTTAGATAACAGTACGTACGTACGTCTATAGCAAATATGAAACGTATAACATAAAATTGAAGTCAAAGAAACAATACAAAGACAATAATAACTAATTCATTTTTCTACTTAATTTAGAAAAACATCGTTTCATAATACAATTGTCGGTACTCTCCTTAAGACGGTGTAGCAGTCTTGTCATGTAATTACTATTTTGACATATAATTACTATTTTGTCATGTAATTACTATTTTGACATATAATTACTCTTTACTATTTTTTATATACTTTTCGTAACCAGCAAAATATATTCCATCCCAGTGTTCAAAATATTAATTGTAAATGACCTTCATAATTATAAAGTTCGGTCAGTTACCTAGTTGGGAAAGCCAAGCTTTATATAATAAGCTTTCTTACTCCAATCCCAATCAGAGTCAAAACAAATAATATTGAAAGAGATCTTCTGATAGCCTTCGGAGGTACATTTGTCATTAAACTACCGAATAAAAACACTTTAATTAGCTTCAATTTATAACAAAGACAATATTTACTCATATCCATTCGTATGACATCCATACTAGCTCTGTCATGACGATCTTAAATATAAACGATGACAAACAAATTATGTATAAAGAGTAGACCCATAAAATAATTATGCATCAAATCAAATAAAACGTTTAAATTACTTTGAAATTATATTATTCATTTGTTTACTAAATTGTTATATTGTTCTCTTAATATTTTAGTGAATTTAATTGAACTAAATATAATTGGATACGTTCTTAACAATAATTTTGTATAGCAAAATTAATTTGTACATACAATACAATGAAACCAAGACCAAACTTATTAAACCTAGACTCATTTATTTGCCAATATCATCTACGCTTATAACATTTCGATTCTAATTTGAGTTAAAAGCCCTTATCACAGTTTCCTGTTACGTGGAACATAAAGTTGGCAATCAACCTTAAGGCAATTACGAGTAAATTACCATCGTTAATGATGAATTCTAGCCAATATTCTCAAGGATGCAAATCATACTTTAAGCATGGTTATATGAAACACATCTAGGAATATATTTGTAAAATTGAAAGTATTTTATTTAGGTATGCTTTGTTAAAAAGGGAATTCCACAAAACTTGGTATTAAAACAGGTGAAAAAATTCAGTATTAATGGACATCGGTAAACAACATCCACCATTCTCATACCAGAGTGATAAATATAGATAGGTTTCTTATAATATAATAAATATACAAGGTGTATATTTTGTCTGGAGGGATCAGAATTCTTCATCAATGAAAATATGAATTCGCAACCTTTTACAGTCGTGATAGGGATTGGGCACCTACTTTTTGGAACTATGTTTTGTCATTTCAAAATAACGGGGGACGTCCTGTCGAGGGTATCGTCAATATTCTTAAAGGATGCCTATATATTGTGATACATAATCTTGAAGTTCATAGTTTACTGAATCGAATGCCACAAGCCACAATTCTAAGGAATCACCTATCAGAAAATACAGTACTTTGAGTTATGAAAATTCGCTGATGTTCCACAATTTCATTTTAACTTAGTTCCTGTCATATAATGTGTTACACCTTTAAAAAAATTTTAACGTTTAGTTGAAATAAAACAACAAATTAATTCTCAGTTGGTTTTATTAGTACAAATGTGCTAGGTATTATTACAATAGAATTGTGTTAATTTATTTAATCGATTTCTTAAAAATAAAAATTAATTTATTATACTAGAAAATGCTTAACACTAACTTTTTAGCAATATTTGGTGTAAAAGTAAGTTTTCATATTGAATTCTTCTTCTTCAACTTGAAAATGAAGTCAAAATTAAATGGTTGAACATTAAAATTAAATTTTTAGTACTCAAAGTTCTCTATTTTCTGACAGAGTGATTCCTTAGGGATGCGGTTTGTGGTATTTAATTCTTGAAACTATTATCTTTAAATGATCTATCGCACATTTTAGGCTTCCACTAATGATATTGACGATATTCTCGATAGTACGTCTCCCGTTAGTGTGAAATGACAATACATTGTTCCGAAAAGTAAGGACCCAATCACTATCACGACTGTAAAAGGTTTCGAATTTATATTTTGATTAATACAGAATATATTAGGATGTTTCCAGGCATAATATACGCCCTATAAACGGTACGAATATGTTTACCAAGCAGTATATACGTATATTTTGTTTTATTACATATGTACTTCATTTTGTAACGTACTGAAGAACAGTTTACAAATATTTTGTACTTAACGTTTACTTTAAATATCATAATTGAAAACTAAGTTAGATTTTTTTGGGTTATATCTCAGATTGTCAACTCAACTTTGTGTGTATTTTATGACGCTAATGAATGATTACATGATTGTAGGATAAGTTTGGATGACCTGTTCGACGTATGCTCAGAAAGGGCCTTTTATTAACAGCATAATATCCAAGACCACTAAGGAGCCTACAGCTTTAACTGGAACCCGAACCACGCAGTATTGGTCTGAAAGTCAGCTAATTGTCAAGCCTGATACTCGGTTATATCACCTAACACATCATCCGAACAATGACTAACACCCAAAATGGACACGCCAGATTTCTCTAGTAGTGTCCACGATGATAGCAACCACTAAGTGGTCGTGAAATTGGTATTAAGAGGACCGAGCATATAAGCTATCGCCTACAATATTCACAGCACTTTGTCCTCAAGTAGCTGGATTACAGCACTGCGCCACTAGTGCCCACTATGTAAGTTAAGTTTTGAATTAAGAAATGCCTGAAATCGGTTACTGAGGTGTAAATTATAATTTAAAAGATCTACTTTGTTTTAGCAATTATTTTTTATGAAATAATCGACATTCTGTGTAATGTCGACACTTAATACTATCTTTTAAAAATCATAATTAAAATTTTTTTTGAAAAGCACTCATTGTATCAAAACGTACTCACTTGAAGTGTACCAGACCATAAATACTCCCCCCCCTCCCTCGGGGCCCCTACAGAGAGAGCAATATATCTGGAATATTGATAATTAGTTTGCAGATCAAGTTCACTGGACTCTGTGATCTGTCAAAACTTGATAACTTCCATCACTCTTAGAGTTCATAAAGGTAGCTTGGATTCCATATCAACAGTCAACACATAATATGTATAGCTTAATATTTTAATGGGTTATAAGACTGCACTTTTCGTTTAAACGTAAAATGTTTTCACTTTCTTTAAAATGTGTACCCATAGTATTATTTTCTTCGCTGGATCCACGGTTCTGAATTAAGGGGTACTAAATTAAGGGGTGACAAAATTTAGCTGATAGTTTTAGGGAGAATCAGGTTTTAGGGAGTTAATTCCCTATTTTTCAATCCCGCCTAAAGTAGAGTTCAAAGTAATGAGCAGTGGCAAGAAATATATTTTCCTGTTATATTTGATAAATATACGGTTATTCCTAACCAACTGTTCTGTAACCTAACTACTTGGGGACACGTGTTGTGAAGATTGTCGGCGATAAGTTCTATTCTCGGTCCCTTTAGGACAGATACGTCATCCACTTAATGATTACCATCGACGTAAACACTATTAGAAAAGTCTGGGGTGTCTATATTGGACGGTAGTCAAGGTCCAGATGTTGCGAAGGGAACTGAGTATTAGGCTTGTCAGTTAGCTTAAAATCAGACCAAAACTACGTTTTTCGGATTCCACGTAATGCTATAGGTTCCTTAATTGCCCGGACTATTGGGATACTAATAAATTTTGCTTTATGAGGAACAGTCGACCTTAGTTAGTTGTTAACTACACTCATCACACTTATTCGCCCCTATTATTTTGCCATATTTTTACGATCGACGTCTTACTAATAAATAATAATAGTTATCAAATTAAAATTGCTATATTCAATATTTGCATAGGTTGGAGCATATAATTTTAGCATAACTTTCAGCTAGTTGTGATATTAGTATAATCCTAACTTTATAACATTTTTAATTTAACATTATTAAAGTTATTTTTCAATAATTTTGCTGAATACAAGCTGGAAAAAGTAAATCAACAATTAAACTAAATAAACCTTAAAAGTAAATACAAATTTACAATTTAAGATAATCATAAATAAGGATGAATTTGGAAAACTCTGAATTTTCTAAAAAATACAGTACTTGACTAGATTCTATTCAAAAGTGAAAAATCTAGCTCATGTTTAAGATCTTCAAAATAGAATTATAAATAAAAATACATAAAACAAGAACCAAATCCTTTCATATAAGTAAGAATATTATCAAAGGCAATATAGAGTTGGTAACTTATAGGAAATATGATTCAAAGTAAATGGTTATATGATAGTTACATATCATCATTCTGTTAAGCATTTTCAGATGAAATTTCTGCGAACAGGAAAGGCGTTCTTTCATTTATCCAACGCCTACCAATGAAACGTTTTATAGTCGGACTCTGTTGAAGAAAACATTCATAGAAAAAGAACTTTATTCCATTCAAGAATTCTTCCACAGTAGTTTTATTGACTAAAGAACCATAAACGACTCTTTTACTTGTAACTTGTCTAGTAACTTAAGTTTATTTCTATGCAAAATCTTTGGTTACAAAATAAAAATAAAATATAAAAAATGTAATTTGAATCTGCAAATATGTTTGTATTTGATGTTGGTGTAATAAATCAATAATTGTAATTTAATTTTTACTATTTACTATTTTTGATTCAGAAACTTAAATTGAACCATTTTTAACTATCTGCAAACCTGATGCAATTGGCAAAATTAATTTTGTTTTTGTAAAAACCTTCTCTTGCGTTAAATCTTACCATCATTTGGTTTTCTTTTCACATACTTCAAAATTGATTAAATAGTAGGAACAAAAAAACGTATTACTGATGTTATATGGAGACCTATATGTAATTGAGCTGGACATAAAGTGACTGCGTGTTATATTTAGCACATATAGGAGTACCAGCAGCGGAGGGGAAGTGCTTCACCTCTCAGCTGCTGTAAATCACAGGAGTAACTAACTTCCTCCTTCAAGTTTTCAACTTCCATTACATTATTTATTCATTAGTTGAAAATAAATAAATTCAATGCACTGCACAAGTTAGGGTAATTGCTATTTATTGTTCACATTATCATCCAGTAAGGTTACTGTTAATATTAACTGTTATGTGAATAAAAAACAATATCTTAATTTAAACGTTTTAAGCTTGATTTCGTTAGTATTAACAAATCAACCAATGTTGTCTGCTGCTAATGACGTAACGGGCGGGGCTTTGTAATGCGTTGCCAGCCGTAGGCTGGCATGAAAAAATAAGTTGAATGAAACAGTGAAGGCAAAGTAGTTCTCTGTCCTCTCACTTCCACCATTCAGACTATATCTCTTGCGCAGGTACATTTGGTAGGTCAATTTCTAAGCGGCCTTTCTTTAGATCCTTTTAAGATTGGCTATTTTAACTCAAAATAATATGTATTTGTAGTATACCACGTTGGAAAAATTTGGTTAACAATATATTTTTATTTTCTCTTTTTTTGTCAACCTTAATAGTTAGTATATGTTACACTATGACGTCAATCAATTTAACTCATACTTTAAAATAATAAACATGTAAAAAATAAATGTCCATCGTCTTCTTCTGCAATCTCTTTTCTTAATTTCCTTTTATATATAGTATAAACTATCTAAATATCAATATTTCAAACTCCTCTAACCGAGTTTCAATATACAGTTGTAATATAATCAATACTCGTTTCTAAGCCTCTTGCTAGCCCAGTGGTTAGCACGTCTGATTCATTTGCAGATGTTCACGGGTTCAAATCCCGGGAATTTACTATAGGGGTTTGTACCGTTGTCCCTCAACAACGTGAGTAGCACGTTCAAAATACCCCTGGCGTAGAATCTAAAAAAGTTCTCAAAAGTAATTACATAAAATAGAATAATTGTAAATAAATAATAATACTTACCTTCTTGGATAAATCGACTTTCTAAGATTATAGTTGACGAGGGTTTATAGAGGTTATAAGCACTGATGTCCAAGAATAAAAGATCTTTTTATTCTCGATAATTGTATAATTATTTGTGACAATTTGTATCTATTTGTCTATTTTATTTACTTTTTTTAGGACACCGATCGTCAAGATTTGGCTGAATATGGTTCTCAAATGAGTATGATTGAGTGTAGTCTTTGTTACAAACTAAAACAATCAATCCTGAACAAGTGTAATTAAGGATGGACAATATTTTCAACGTATAGATATATCGAATTAATTCATGTATTGCTGTTTAGAATAACCTACTGAATGTAAAAATCAAATACGTTTATTTATATGAAACATTTGTGGTCTGTGGGGTTGAATGAAAAAAATGAAAATTTGAATAATTAATATAGTTTTAATTATTTGTTAATTATAAACGAATAACGTAATAAAGTTGTTATTTTTGTTTTCCACATTAAAAAATGCCATTAGGGTTTTTATAAACACTAAACTTCCACCCACGTGATGTAAACTTTATTTTAGTACGTTAACATCACGTAAAAAAAATTAAATAAGTTATTTTATTTTTTCAATGCATGTTTTGTACGCATAAGAGACACTTTAAATGTGTTTTTTCGAATCGTGAATGATTTTGAGGAGAGAGAATAACGTCAATATTTTGTTATATATATTTTTTCGATATGACCAATATTTTTGAACAAGAGTATCGATACTAATATATCGAGCTTATTTATTGATATTTTCTATATATCGATATATCATTTCCATCCATCCCTTAGTGTAATTAATTGAAATTCAACGACAAATGATCATTAGGTGGCAACAAAATAACCTATTTCGATATTCTTTTACTCTAATTGGAATCGAACTGATGACCATTAGCTTATGAAGCCATTGGGATTTTATCAACCATGCTACTCACAAATTGGAATAATCTAATTGTACACGCGTGACCACACCCACAGACAAATCATTACGTATTATTCTACCAAATAACATATCGATAGTTAAAGATATGTTCACAGAATCGACTGTCAGTTGGGAATATGCAATCACTAGCTGATGATACAATCACTGACACACAGGATATATTGTTATTAGCACACGTGTCCGATCTATGACCTTTCATACATCAACCACCCACTCTACCATTCGGATAAATGACACTCTTACCCTTACAATATTCACACTAAAATCATCAAATGAGGTCTCATCAAGTTCTGAATTTGAAAATTGTTTATATACTCGTGTTTATTCAAGTGCATACTTTATAATTTTATTTATTTATTTTGTCCTTTTTTGTTTAAAACGTCATTCACTAGGGGCCACAAAACTCCGTAAACTGCATTCAACGATGTATTCAGCTCAGTTGAAGATTGAAACCCTGGAACTTGGATTCTGCCTTAACCTTTGACCCTTCACGCTGCCAATAAAATATTCAAAACTTTTTTTTTTTTTTTTTTTTTTTACTGGTTCGCAGGTGAACAGTTCATAGAGAAAACTGTAACCATGGAGTAAAGACAAAACTACAAAACCCAAGTTGACAATTTATATGAAATAATGACTTTTATTCCTTTAAGATACAAGACATTTACTCAAAAATGATTCTGGAATATAACTAACCACTGTATCAACCACTCTATCAAGGTAAGTGTAAGATAGCAAATAAAAGAACAAAACATTTTATAAATAAAAGAACAATAACAGCACGGTTAACTGATAAGGACAGGTGATGTGCAACTTACATCGATGAATATGCCTAACTACTCTGATACTTACTTGATGGTATATGTACCAGAACTAAATGAATAATACAACTAAAATTTACATCTACTTGCTCATATTGTAATTTAGAATATAAAAAAATACATTTTAAGCTAAAAAACTTTTACTGTAAAATAACTTTTAAAAGTTTAATAAACGAAACAATATTTCTCGTTCAAAAAAATAAATACCATCTATAAAAATAACGAAAACATATTCTAATGTACATACTTACAAAATTATATAATACATATCAATTAGCTACACCCTTTTCAAAATTGAATAAATAAATGAGTTGGAAAGATTTTAATTACATTACATATAGCTTTAAATTAATCTATTTAGCAAGAAATATAATTCTTCTAAACTTAAAAGCCAGTTCTTAATTTCCCTACAAAAAGATTTTGAGCTCTTAATTTTGGTGGGACTTTGTTAAACAAATGAGGTCCCAGATATTTCCCACAGAGATCCTGATCTTCTCTTCAGCCTACAAAATTAATTTGAACCTTTTTAATTCCTCAATGTCAGTGTTTAAGAGCACTCAAGAGCAAGCTACAGTAGGATATAAATTGTTACTGTAAAGCTTATTTTATTCTTATTCATTTAATTATTTATTCTTATGACGATCACTGTTTTTAGTATTGTTTGTTGTTTTATTGCTTGTGATTTTATTAATATTTAATTTTTTTAATTTTCCTTTTGTCTTTCAATGTATTTTGATATGATATTTACTATACCAATTAGTATGGTTTCATTCTTTTCATTTTATTTGTTGGGTGTGTTGTCACATAATATTTTATTCTTATGATTTTTCGTTGTTATTTACTGGTAAATTGTTGCCCTTTACCGTTGATATTTTCAATTTTTTTTCTTTTATCTATTAAGTCATTGTATATTTACTTACCTCTTTGACTTGTGAATTTATTTTATACATGTTTTTTTTTAACATTGTTGTGTATTTTACCCTTTATACGATTTATTATTTATTGGCTATGCGATGTACAATATATATATAGACGACTTTATGAAAGAGTTGTTGCTTAAATATAAATTTAATACTTCTACTACCAAATACAATTTTATTTAGTGAAAAACAATTAACTGTTAGTAATTAATGGAATTTAATGGTTAAATATATGTAAATTGTTTTCAAATAATCTCTTACAGTAATATTACATATACAATTAGGTACTGCCAATTTTGATTATCAGTTGAATATTTATATTCAAGGTAATAGTAGTTCAAAATGACTCTATGTACATTCTGTACAGTTGAGATATTAGAAACATTAGGGAACGTACACTAAGAGTTTTAAAATATCCTATACTCATCGGGGCAGGTGGGTTAAATTATTAGATTTAGTAATGTTATATTTTCAAACTATAATAATGTAAAAGATGATATTAAGAATTATGTTTTTAAAGCCTGAATACGTACGTTATTAATTTCCTAACTTCGAACTCTGTTACAGGCAGATGTTTTTATAACGCTGGATGTTAAAACAACTCATATGGGAAGATAACGGGAAATATTTTCCTTTCCTGGAAATTCCCTAGACGCTCGTTACACTGGAAGAGTTGGAAAACATTCTTTTACGTGTTACATTTAAAATAATATTACTTTGTATGTTAAATATAACATTAAAATTACTGATTTTAAATATGTTAAGTGAACATTTAACTTTTTTTTTTCTATGGGCCCTGTTGCCTACAAGCATTACCACTGTACGTGTATGGGAGGGTGGGTGAACCATTACCACTGTATGTATATGTATAGGAGGGTGGGTGGGTCATTACCACTGTACATGTATGGGAGGGTGGGTGGACCATTACCACTGTATGTATATGTATGGGAGGGAGGGTGGGTCATTACCACTGTACATGTATGGGAGGGTAGGTGGGTCATTACCACTGTATGTATATGTATGGGAGGGTGGGTGGATCATTACCACTGTATGTATATGTATAGGAGGGTGGGTGGACCATTACCACTGTATGTATATGTATGGGAGGGAGGGTGGGTCATTACCACTGTACATGTATGGGAGGGTAGGTGGGTCATTACCACTGTACATATATGGGAGGGTGGGTGGGTCATTACCACTGTACATGTATGGGAGGGTAGGTGGACCATTACCACTGTATGTATATGTATAGGAGGGAGGGTGAGTCATTACCCACTGTACGTGTATGGGAGGGTAGGTGGGTCATTACCACTGTACATATATGGGAGGGTGGGTGGGTCATTACCACTGTACGTGTATGGGAGGGTGGGTGGACCATTACCACTGTATGTATATGTATAGGAGGGAGGGTGGGTCATTACCACTGTACATGTATGGAAGGGTAGGTGGGTCATTACCACTGTACATATATGGGAGGGTGGGTGGGTCATTACCACTGTACATGTATGGGAGGATAGGTGGGTCATTACCACTGTACATGTATGGGAGGATGGGTGGGTCATTAACACTGTACATGTATGGGAGGGTGGGTGGGTCATTACCACTGTACATGTATGGGAGGATGGGTGGGTCATTACCACTGTACATGTATGGGAGGGTGGGTGAGTCATTACCACTGTACATGTATGGGAGGAAAGGTGGTTCACCACTGCACATGTATGGGAGGAAAGGTGGTTCAGTACCAATGTACATGTATGGGAGGGTGGGTGGTTCATTACCACTGTACATGTATGGGAGGGAGTGTGGGTCATTAGCATTGTACGTGTCACTAGGCCCAGTTGCATTCTTCAGCATTGAGTCTCTAGGTGACCCACGATCCTGGGAGAGAAATGTGTTTTGGTTCTTACATAACTGTCTTCCTGTTCTGTCCTCCCTGTATGACAGTTAATATTATTTGTAACTTGTCTGTTATTTGTTGTTTGACTTATCTGAAGAGTATATCCAACAAATTAATACTATGAGCCAAATAATTATGTCTAATTTTAAAATTTAATAAAAAGTCTATTAATATTTCCTTATTTGGTTGATAATCAAACACATTGTAAGTGCTTAATTCACCTAAATTATATGAATGAATGAATGAATTTGTGATTAGTGAATTTGTGAATCAGTGATAAAATATATCTACTTCAGTTTGACATTCATTGTTTTACAATTATTTACTTAGCACTGACTTAGGAAGATTTAATAAAAAATACTTCGTAATACAGTTCTTGATTCTCTATTTGACGAGTATCACAATAAATTACATTATATTTCTTAACATTATAAATACTTAAAAATATGTAAGTCGAATATCATAGAATAAGATTGTAAGATAATAATAATAATAATAATCACTTGGGGAACATGCCGTAATTTATGCCTGATGAATTTAATATTACATAATCAAATAATATATTATGTGATAATATATTATTACACCCAGGAGCCTGTAAGAGACGGCCGTAGCTAAGGGGCTAAGGCGTTGGCTTGCCACGACATCGGTCCGGGTTCGATTCCCGACATGACCAGTAACAGTTTTTGCCCTGCCACTCCCGTGGTTCGGAAGTCACGTAAAGCCGTTGGTCCCTAGGTTTAAGTGTTAGAGAGGGCTTCTTGTCGTTAAATAAGACGAACTTTACCTTTTTTTAACCTTCAAACGCAATAATTTGCTCAAATAATTACTTAAATGTCTCTCAATTAACTGTGTTAGCCATTTGCAATCGGTGAACGTAATTCGGAGTAACACGACATCGCTTAAAATGAGTTAGCACTAGTGGTACAGTATTTTAACCCAGCTACTTGGGAACAAAATGTTGTGGAGATTGTAGGTGATATGTTCTGTGCTCGGTGCTATTAATATTGAAAAGGCGTCGTTCAATGCGAGTACTGTATCAGGCTTTCTCAATTTGCTGAAAATCAGACCGATACTAACTGGTTCGGATTCCTTGAAAACTATAAGTCACTTAATTGGGCTCTGTGGCTCTTTATGAGGAACAATAAACCTTACTAACAATGACTAAACTCGTCCATCCACACTACTCGCACTTTACCCATATCCCTACGATTGGCGTCATGAACAAGGAAAAAGTTGAAGAGTTATTTGACTTTTCTAATTTTATTTAGTTCCTTATTTGCTGAGGATGTTTCGCAGTTAATTTTACGGTAGGTGTCTACTGTACACCACATTTCATTGGCTTAGATTAAAGGCTTAAATTTAATGGATATTTGCATTATATTATCCGTGGGAATCCTCTGGATGGAGATGCTGGAAGATAACTTCCTCATAGGAATCATCATCTTCATCATCCGTTGACGTTTTCGTTTTCACGTGGCATTTCCTCTATTTGACCTATTCCTCCAGGTTTCCTAATATCTCATTTTGTCTTTTTTAATTTCTCATCTCTACACATCCTTCCACCCTTTTCCTCCCACCTTCCTCTGGTTCTTCTCCCTCTTCCCCTTAGCCATTCTTGGGAACTTTTTATTTTCTATTCTTTTCACTGAGTAATCCACTGAATTCATCTTCTTTCTATTGTCTATTACCACGATATCACTTACTATCTTTCTCTTGTTATCACAGAGAGGACTATAAAACACCTAATGGCTGCTTAATCTGGTGTTAAAATTAATGCGTAACCATGGGAGGATTCTTGCAACAGAGAAGACTGAAGTACATGAGGGTGAATGCTATCATGCAGGTTTAGATCGCAGAGGTCATTGAAACCAGTGGAGCCGTTAAATACCCGGACGTATTGACCTGGCTCGAGTGGAATCGATTGAAGGAAGATGATGTTTCACTTGGAAAATTATACATAAGAACATACTGGACTGTCAGTTCTAAGGGATATGGTACTTTTGAATTAGTTTGTTTTCGTAAACGTCATTATTCTAAGATCCTAATTCTTAAATCCCGACGTATTATTGGATGGAAACAAACATTAATGTTAAATGTTACATAAAACTTAATTTCCATGTTTTATTACATAAAATTATATTAGTCTCAAGATATGAGACGCTGATAAAACTTTAAGCGTATTTTGAGGTGAATATGAATTATTAAATGACAGTGAGTTGGATGATAAAGTGGTTTGTAAAATGACGTTGTCAAAGCCCACAGCCAGCATAAATCACAGTAATCGTTGTTAATTGTCAACACACTTTTGTACGGAGCACATCTGTGAATCCTTTTATAGCAATAAACACAAATGATTTTCAGAAAGCTTTAGCAATTTAGATAAATTTGATACAAGGAAATCAAATTTAACACTACCTTTTTTATTTGTATCACCGAGCAGGCTAATAAAAATATAAAATTAAATCAATTGAAAACTAGAATAATGAATTTAAAAAAATGTCAAATGGTTAAAGTTCAAGATTGTTATGAAAATAATTTTAGCATATTCTTTATATAAAATAAATATGATGTCACATTTTACTGTTCATATCATTACCTTGAAGAGAGGTTTCATATCATTACCTCGAAGAGAGGTTTCATAATATTATCTCGAAGAGAGGATTCATATCATTATCTCGAAGAGAGGTTTCATAACATTATCTCGAAGAGAGGTTTCATAACATTATCTCGAAGAGAGGTTTCATATCATTACCTCGAAAAGAGGTTTCATAACATTATCTCGAAGAGAGGTTTCATAACATTATCTCGAAGAGAGGTTTCATAACATTTTCTCGAAGAGAGGTCTCATATAATTATCTTGAAGAGAGGTTTCATATCATTATCTCAAAGAGAGGTTTCATATCATTCCTGGAAGAGAGGTTTCATATCATTATCTCAAAGAGAGGTTTTATATCATTACCAGGACGAGAGGTTTCATATCATTACCTTGAAGAGAGGTTTCATATCTTTATCTCAAAGAGAGGTTTCATATCATTACCTGGAAGAGAGGTTTCGTATCATTATCTCAAAGAGAGTTTTCATATCATTACCTGGAAGAGAGGTTTCATATCATTACCTGGAAGAGAGGTAGATTAGTTTAGTATAAATACTACTATTGCTTGTGTTTTCGTAAAAACAAATCTAATTTTTGTTTAGCGTAAACACAATAATACTATTCCCATTAAAATAAAAGGAGATCATATTAATAAAACAACGTAAATAGTGACGACATTGATCGTAAGTAAATTAAAAAAATACTGGGGAAACTGAACGTTAATCTTAAAACAGTTTGAAAAATAGAATTATTTAGGAACTAAATGCAAATTAATTCAAAATGAGATGAAGTTTTACTTTATGTAAGATATCAGTCTGTACATATTTGCTTTTAAACACATATGTCGGCATTGGTGGTGCAGTGCTATAACCCAGCTATTTGGGTTGTCCCCAGTGTTGGGGAGATTGTAGGCAACATGGTGGCTGCTCAATGGTTGCCATCAACGTGGACACTACAAAAAAAGTATTGGGTATCCATGTTGGATGGTAGTCAAGGTTCAGATGTTGTGTAGGGGAGATAACTGAGTGTCACACTTATCAGTTAGCTGAAAATCAGACAAACACTACGTGGTTCGGATTCTATGTAAAAGATGTAGTTGCCCTGGCTGATGAGCTACTAATAAATAGTCCTTGCTGAGCTAAGTCGAACTCAGATAGTAACAATGACAAATTCTTCAGTCAAATCACAGTTACAAAAATATCGATGAAAATTTAACAAGTTTAGAATTTGAAAAGAAAGTAGAAGAAATTAACTCAAAAGGAAATTTGCACACATAGATTAAGATATACAATGAACCACTGAACGTAAATACGCAAATTAACATAAATAATCATATTTATGAAAAAATAAGATAAGTTAAAAAACACAATAATCGAAAGTAAAATTCAAATTAATCACACTAAATTAATCAACTTTCATTTACATCGATTTTATTTTTATAATTGTAGGTTATATATTTTTAAAGTCGAAGATGGCCTCTTAGGCTGATACTAGTCATTAGTTTATTGCAAAAATAAATAAAAGTTACTATAGTAAAATTATTACTCAATTTAAAATAATGTATTTGTTACTAGAGAAGTTATGTTCCTATATGCCCCTTTATAATGTATATATTTTCATTAGTTGATCTATATTAATTATATGTGCTCAAATTATTTTTTTAAGTAGTAAAATTATTGTTAAAGGCCCAAAAACTTCAGCCCTTGTTTTGGGATTTCCGATATCTCAATGGTAATATGACTCGCAGCATATACGGCCAAATGGTAACTACTGAAATACAAATACATATCGGGTGTCTCTTTAGAGAATTTAGTACGTTTTAAAACTCAAGGAAGTTCTTTGGGTCAAAATAAGAAACGATGTTCTTATAAATATGGGCCCAGAAATATGTTGTATTTAAATTAAACAAATATACCCTGTTCGAACCCTAGCAATTCAGCGGCGCGTGATATTGCGGTAGTGGATATACCAGGACTCAAGACTGGTTAACGTATTTTAGGTTTACACCGTTGGTAAGGGAAGGATTTATATCACACCTCTATATCAAATAGGGACTTTCTTTAATTTAATATATATGACAGTACCAACTATTGAATATTGAAATAATATAATAAAAATAACATAGCATATATTACAAAAATATGCAATTATTTTAAGCAAATAATATGGGGTGTTTCTTTTTAAACGCAGCCCTATTAAAAGTAAAAAATTAAGGTTTAAGATAATTACAAGTTCATAGGTTGGTAGCCCTAGTTCCTCTCCTTCCTTGGGTATCAGCTGATTTACAATGTTGTTCGGGCAACGTCATTAAGTTGAGGTTAGGAACATCGTTTTGAGCAAAGACCTGAGAGTGTTTATTGTGAAGGAATATTTTAAAACAAAATCGTTTGTTTTATGTCAAGATGGTTTCGAACAGTATTCTAAATCCATTGTATTAACTGAATTTAATTGTATGTACAGTAGTATTGTATTGAAATTCAACATGGTTTGCGCTTTTAAAATAAACACCCTGTACATAAAAGCAGAACTATTTTATAGAACATATACGCTCAAAAATAGTTTTAAGTAAAAGTTAGAAGCCTGTGGCATAGTGATCTGGCCTTTCGTTACAGAGTAAATTTCCCAAGAGTCTCTTTTTCTTCATCGCCATGAGCTGTCACAGCCCGGAATGTAAGTTATTAATTTTCAATGCCAAGTTAAGGAATTTTCATGTTTTGGAGAGGTACCAAACATAACCTTTAAAAACAATTACATTAAAAAAAGTAATAAATGTTGAGCTTTTTTGTTCAGTTGTTTTAATATTAATCCACCGCTTATCTTAATCAGATGAAAAATAATATAATGGTTTAAAGATACAATATTTCAAAAAATAAATAAACAGTTTAAGGTTGCATGTTAAAATAAAGAGTCTGTGGGCTTGACAACGTGGCTTTTCTTTATTCTGTGTGAATTTCCCTCGGGTATATTTTTCCTCATCACTTTAGAATCTGCTATTCAGGTAAGTGGTAATGTGGGTTACCTAATTTACCAAGAACCCAACTGTTACTGAAGGGCTGCAAATATTTAACTTGGAATATTATTGTTATACTTTTACTTTACTGAGGGTTTCTGCTTTCTTTTTTTATAGTGTTATGTTTTTTCGTAAGTTGTAAATTTACTATTGTAGTTTTTTATTTTATTATTGAAATGTTTTGCTTGATTCACCAATCATTATAACATTATATTATTTGCTTAGCAGAAATAACATGTCGTATGAATTCTTTCAAAGTGGATCACTAAAGCATTTTTAATTTATTTTAATCCTTAAGAAATAAATTTAGCTACGTTTAGCTTTAGTTCCTAAAAGTAAGGACTTGCTTGGTGCTTAAAAGTGATCAAGGACAATTTTCATTTTCCAGATCAGGTTAATGTCCGATTTCAAAACCATCATATAACTTGTTAAAACTGTTTAATATTCAACAAAAAACTTATATATTTTTGGCTAATGAATAGAGAAATATATTTCTAATTAAGTTAGGTTTGGTTTGCAGTTTGGTTAATTGAACAAAAGTCCCTTGAGAAATAGTTAATTCAAGGGTGGGTGTCGTTCTTAACTATTTCTATGACTTCATTTTATAGTCAAAGAACTCTTTTGTCTTAGCCAAGAATTTTTAAGTTAGTTAGTTAATTTCAGACACAAACTTTACTTTTGAATGTCATGCACATTGCAATTAATATTACAGTTTAATTATTTATTTCGTTAGTATTAAAATGTTTATTTTTGCAACAATATATTTAATTCACCTATTTATCTGATTTTTACTGTTTAATTTAACCACATTATGAGGTTAATAACTACTCCTTTTTTATATTGCTTATACAAAATTGTTATTGTTTTTTCACAAAATTTGTGTAAGTAACAACTGTAAATTATTTAAATTAAGAATAAGATAAATAGGCGTTACCAAATATGGATGGCTGTCCACCATCCACTCCGAGTATATTAAAGAAATAATTTTTTTCATACAGAGATCCTTCTTGACAAGTATGAATTAAATAATTAATACATTGGTATAAATGTACTAACACAAGTTTTGTTCTGGTAAAGCAATATTATAATTGTAACTAATTATTGATTATGATAATTAATATTTAGAAAATATATTAAAACTTGAGTCGTTAAATTCTAAACAAAAATGTAGAAAAATTTTTAGTTGAAATATTTGTTTCTTCTCTTAAACTATATCATGGAGCAAAATGCATGCTAAATACAACTGCATTTAATCAAGTAGTTATGTTACATTACCAGTTTATTATTACGTCAATGTTTTCAGACAAAATATGTTTTTTTAACACTAAACATATTATATTATAAGTTTTATTAAATTTAAAAAAGAAAAAATTAAAACTGTTGTGTTTTCCAATCCATTATAAACTTACTATGTTTTAAAAGTTATGTTTATTCTAAAATATGTTTTAACTATAAATATATTATCACACGTTGTTGTAGATATATTTTTATTAATATAACAATTGCGTCCTTTATTTAACATTTTTAGTTTTTGAAAATCTCACATACTTATTAGAATGTGACAATGGTGGATATTAAAAAAAAGGATTTGTAATAGTACGATTAAATACTGTATACTGTAGATATAGCTAGTACTGACGCGTTTTCATCTCACCCAGCTACTTTAGATCTAAAATATGAGGAAATTGTAAGCACTGACCCTTGTAAGGAAAATAAACAGAGACCCTTTTCTTATGGCCACAGTGAAAACCTCATTGTCCGTAACAGGCATATTACAGCTAATGTCTATCTTTATACATATATCCTGGAAGACTGAGGAAATAAGAGATGAATGACAAGGTTCTGGCCCTGCCAACCGAATAGCAAACTCGACACAAATTCATTTCTCTATTTATTGTGACCTCTATTTATCTACTCTCTGTGGAAGGATGCTCTAAAGTCGTATATCTTAACATCAAATGACGTTTGCTCAATGGTTACTATTGATGTTAACTACCATAGAAGCCTGAGGCGTTCATGTGGTATGGTTACCATGTTTATGGGTGTTACACAAATGACCAACTGAGTATTAGGCTTCTGAGATTGCTACGAATCCGAAAAACAGTAAGTGGTTCGGATTCCTCCCTAATCTTTATGTTATTTCAATGTCATGGCTAAGAGGATATTGATGTTCATTCTAAATTGTATGGAACAATCAACCTTAGTTAGTGATAATGACCTTAATTAATGACAATGACCTTAGTTAGTGACAATGACCTTAGTTAGTGACAATGACCTTAGTTAGTGACAATGACCTTAGTTAGTGACAATGACCTTAGTTATTGACAATGACCTTAGTTAGTGATAAATATCTTAGTGACAATGACCTTAGTTAGTGACAATGACCTTAGTAAGTGACAATTACTTTAGTTAGTGATAATGACCTTAGTTAGTTACAATGACCTTAGTTAGTGATAATGACCTTAGTTAGTGATAATGACCTTAGTTAGTGATAATGACCTTAGTTAGTGATAATGACCTAAGTTAGTGATAATGACATTAGTTAGTAACAATTACCTTAGTTAGTGACAATTGCCTTATTTAGTGACAATGACCTTAGTTAGTTAGTGAAAATGACCTTAGTTAGTTAGTGACAATGACCTTAGTTAGTGACAATTACTACCAGTTCTTCACACTACTTTGCTACGTATATGCACTTGTATTATGACGATTAGTATTTTGTTAATAAATTAATTTCAATTAACTAAATATATCTAAAAGCTCTGTGTGTATCATAATTCACCAATATGACAGCTTATATCGGATATAGGTTATTGTAAATTTAACAAAAGGTACTATACGAAGTATAAGTATACTAAAGAATTTTGCAATAAAGAAGGTCGATCCATGAGCCTTAAGAGAGTTTTCATATGGATATTTCTGTTGTTGTTATTTCATTATAAATGTTCATAAATACCATTTACATATTTACGTTCATTATTATACCATGCAGATTAATCTAGGTAGAGTTTTAAAACACTTGTTATTTAATATGGTATTATTGTCTGGAAATTGCAAAACTACTAAGCAGAATGAGACATGCTAGAGCCATCTACTTGGTGTTGGGAAACATTTTTAATAAAGAGCTGTATTTTCTCTGATTTATTAGACGATGTCTAGCATAAATATTAGCACTGCACCTCACATACGTTTGGCCATAAAATATTTCATTTTTAGCTTAAACTTTGTTAATCTTTGATTAATTGAAAATTATTCATGAATTTGTATATCAATTAGTATTGATTATACTATACAAACTAAATAAAAATAGTCATGCGAGTTACTTAATCTGAACTTAGATGTAGAGTGAACAGTTTTATAAGTTGAAGTGTTAAAAAACTCAGAATTTTCTTAATGTTAATATAATTATATTACTATAACACACTTCTAATGTATAATACGTTTTCTTTTAGAATTTTTAATGATTTGTATCCCTATGTCAATTAAAATTAGTATCAATGCAACTGTATGACAGCCAGTAGTACTATTAATGACACAGAGAATGTTTGACAGTTGACAGTAAATAAGGACGTACATTGGGTGGATGGGAGGTTTCATCCACTTATCTTAGTCATAAAGTGAAATGTAATTTGTCTTAGTTCAGAAACAAAATTGTCTTAGAAAACCTGAACACAATAAATCTTCAAAAATATTTTAATACAATTTTGTAGGTTAGGTGTAAGAGAGGACTTACTAGTCCTAACCTTACCATTTGTACACTTTGTTGTCATTAAAGCCATATTTCATTACTATAAAAATCAACCAACTCCGCGATCTAGGAAATATTCATATCAATATCTTCATTCGTTTTTGTTCGTTGTATAAAACATTAGTATCAGTAGGTTAAAGTGGTTAGAATGCATGCAAGCGTATTTTATGGAATATAAAATAATTGTGAAATGAAGTAGAAAGAATAAGGAGCTGTATGAATGAGAGCAAAAGGATAGAAGTGAATTGAAGAGGAACTATTTTAGGATGCAGTTTAGAATGATATAATACTATTTTGAACGTTTAAAAAATGTAAGGGAGTATATGGACTACAAAAACCTCAGGGCAGATGGATGAAGATAGTTAGAGAGGGAGTGGAGTTGAGCAAAGAACAACAGATTAGATTAGAGTGTGGATGGACATGGGGGGGGGGGATAAAAGCGATAGGAATCTGTGAAAATCAAAACCAATAAACATAGAAACAAAAGGGATATGCAAACTAAACATGGGTATTTAGCTAATTTAGTTTCCTGAATGTAACATTTAACATTAAGTATGATAATTGGTTTCAACACATCTAATTTTATGCTGTATAAAAAGGTAGACTAGATTACGTCCCTATAAACAACAGGGACTTGAACGGCAAGTTATAAACAAACCCCTGCTGTTGGCTCTGTACACTTGCCAGCTTTAAGTGGCTCGTAGAGTCTTTAACTGACTTCATTATATGTACGCGACTAAAATTTTAGTCTTAAGTGTCATATGACTTAGGATTTATTACATCATATTATTCGTAAACTGTTGAATATATGTTTTTCTGTATTTAATATCAAGATTTTATTTGTTATTATTTATTATACATTATTATAAGACTTGGAGTTAGTATAATATTTTCCAAAGAGACTTCATTTACTAAGTTAGCTGAAAAATTACCGCACATTTAATTTAAAAAAGGCATGATCAAACATAATTTTGATCAAATGGGAGCATATGATATCAGTCAATTTATTGAAGTCGAGTATATACTATTACACTATTATTAAGTCGGAAATAGTGGCGCAGTGCTGTAACCCAGATACTTAGGATTAATGTGTCGGGGAGATTGTAGACAATAGGTTCTATTCTCGGTCCTCTTAACTCTGACACGACGTTCACTTAGTAGTTACTATCGACGTGGGCACTACTAATGAAGTCTGGGGTGTCCATGTTGGGAAGTAGTCATGATCAGAGTGTTGTGTTGGGAAGACAACTGAGTATCTGGTTTGTCAGTTAGATGAAAGTCAGACAAACACTAAATGGTTCAGATCCCACGTAAATCTGTAGTTTTCTTATGTACCTTAACTATATAATAAATAGCTCTGGTTGAGGAACAATTGACCTTAATAATAATGACTGCAGTCACTCATATACACTCATCACGCTCATTAGCCCCTATATGATGAATAATGAATAATAATAATGATGTTTGAAATGATACATATCAGAAATGTATCAAATGTATGTATGTGTTTATTTTCAAGAATATATTATTCAATAACACCTCAAAACATAATAATATTGTTTTTTTAAATTTTTTATTTAGAATATTAATAATCCTAAATAAATGAAACCTATAACAGATACCACCTAAGCATTTCTAACCAATAAGTCGGGGTTGTGAATACCAAATAATAAAACTTTATATTGAGTAATGTTAGGATTATTTTCGGGTTCCGACGTAACTGCGCTCTAATTTGCAGCTAGCAATTAGACCGGATTCACTGTTTATCACTGCTGACAGAAGCACGATGTATCTGATGGAATTACAGGGATTAATGGGAGGTAGTTTTAGAGAAACATCCAACACTGTTTTTAGGGCTGTAAGACGTATATTATAACGTTTCGAAAACAGGCTGAATATTAGTATTAGCTTTTTCGTATTAGATGCAGAAAAGTAACTAATACGCAAAGTAACTATTATGTGATACAGACTAATATTAATATTTTTGTATTCTGATATGACATGATTCACTGGTGTTGACTGCTGGCTGGTTTTCTAGAGCAATATTGGCACAATAAATATTATCCCTGCTATTCCTGATATATTAATACTAGTGTGAATGCAACCAGAAATTCATTTTTACAGTAATATTATTTAATATCCAAACACCTTTTTTCTGATTGGTGACACGACTATAGAACCATTTTAATAATTCTAATATTTATATTAAACTAAAAATGATTATTTGTTTTTTTGGGTGGTATTACTCTAATTAATTTTATTAAGCGTTATGTTAATTAACCTAATTCTAGGTGAAATATTATCAAATGTTATAGTTGTGAACAAAGTTTATATTTCCCTTATTTGATCTGACTTTGTATCTTAGTTATGTTACTATCCGCTAATAATATACAGGGTGTCCCCGAACTCTCTGAGGATCTTTTTAGGTGTTGATTGTGGGTCAAAAACAATACATATTATCATAATTAAAAATTCCAAATCACGTCCGGTACCCGTACAGCCACCATTTTGTAGCTTTTTACAAATTATTTTAATTTTTAAA